>CM019715.1:30778-47065 GCA_009760885.1 Achatina immaculata | reverse complement strand
TGTTTTGTTTGTGTTGTGTTGTGTGGTTTTCTCTCTGTGTTGTGCTGTGTTTTGTTTTTTTTCTGCGTGTTTTGTCTGTTTTTCGTGTCATGTGTATTATTTCTATTGCATGTATTGTGTTGTGTGTTGTTCTGTGTGTTGTGTATGTTATGTCATGTTCTGTGTGTTGTGTGTGTATTGTCTTTGCTTTGTGCGTGTTGTATTTTGTCTGTGTTACTGGTGTTTTTGTCAATGTGTTGTATTATATTGTGTTGTGTTGTGTGTTTTTAAAATATTTGTGGGTGTATTGTGTGTTTTTTTTCGTGTGTTGTGTGTGTTGTCTGGTTTTGTCTATATCTTTTATTGATTGTGTTGTGTTGTGTGTTTTGTGCGTGTTTTGTCTGTTTTGTGTATGTTGTGTTTAGTGTGTGTTGTGTTATTTTCTGTGTCTGTGTTGTATGTGTTGTGTTTGTTGTATTTTGTGTGACCTGTGTTTTGTGTGTGTTGTGTTTGTTGTTTTTTTTTCATGTGTATCGTTTTCTGTGCGTTTTGTGCGTGCTGTTTCTTTTGTGTGTGTTGTGTTTTGTGTGTATTTTGTGTGTGTTATGATTGTTGTTTGTTTTGTGTGCGTTGAATTTTGTTTGTATTGTGTGTGGCGTGTTTTGTGTGTGTTTTGTGTGTTGTGTGTGTTGTGCGTGCTGTCTGTATTTTGTATTTATATTTTGTGTGTTTTCTGTCAGATGTATGTGTTTTCTGTCTGTTGTGGTTTGTGTGTGTTTTGTATGTTGTGTTTTCTGTGTTTTGTGTTATGTATGTTTTCTATGTACTTCCGGCGTGACGTGCAAGATGGCGGTCGTTTTTTAAAACGCTCTCGCCGGCATGCAGAAATCAGCGCAATTCCTTTTGATCTGTTACATATCATGTACCGGGAGTTGGGCATAAGGCTAACAACCTTATCCTGGGACCTATCTAGAGGTGACTCCAGATGGGAAAAAAAGATATCGTTATGGAAACTCGCAGAGAAACCAACCGAGCATCAGGGATGCCAACTCCGAAGAGCTCATTCGTCGGCCCCAAACATGTGACAAGGATTGGATTCTGGAATGTGAGAACGATGGCAGCACCAACAAAAACTACTCAGGTCATCAAAGAAATGGAGAGATACCATCTAGACATACTGGGCATCAGCGAAATGCGATGGCCAGAAGCAGGTAAAAGATCGGCGGAAAACGGTAAGTTAATAATACATTCAGGCAGAAATGACGGTAAATTCCGGGACGGAGTGGGCATTATTATGTCAAATGTAGCTGCAAAGAGCCTTGTAGAATGGGAACCGGTGAAGAGTCGTATAATAAGAGCACGATACAACCTACGACACGGAAGAATGACAATAATACAGTGTTATGCACCCACGAATGATGCAGATGATGATGTGAAAGACGACTTCTATCACCAGCTACAACAAATCATCAACAAAGTCCCTAAACACGACATCCTAATTGCTATGGGGGACTTCAATGCTAAGGTAGGGAAGGATAATACCGACGTTGAAAAAGTGATGGGGAAAGAAGGAATTGACATGGTTAATCAGAATGGAGAAAGATTAATTGAAGTATGTCTAACAGAGGGCATGGTCATTGGAGGCACAATATTCCCACACAAAGAGATACATAAAACAACGTGGATATCTCCAGATGATAGAACTAGAAACCAGATAGACCATTTTTGTATTAGAAAGCAATACAGAACATTTCGCATGGATGTAAGGGCTTATAAGGATGCAGATGTCAACAGTGATCACAACCTGTGCATAGGGAAAATAAAACTAAAATTGAAAAGTCAACACAAGAAATCAGTACACAGAAAGATAAACAGCCACAGCCTACAAGAAGAAAATACTAACATTCATTTCAATCAGGAACTTGCCAATCATTCCAAAACACCCAGTGAAGTTGAGGAGATAGGTATAGGTGAGTTATGGAATTCTTACAGCACAGCCATAATCACAGCAGCAAAAGTAAGCGCTGGATTAGAAAAACCAAATAGAAAAGCATGGATATCAGATAAAACATGGAAGTATATACATGAAAGACGAGCAGTCAAAATAGACATGTTGAATGCAAAAGCAGATCATAAAAGAGATTCGGCAAAAGCAAAATACAAAGAAATAGACAAGAAAGTAAAAAGTTCAGCTAGAAGGGATAAAAGAGAATCCATAGACAATATGGCGAAAGAGGCAGAAAAAGCAGCAAAAACAGGAGACAGCAAAACTTTATATAACATACAAAAGAGGCTAACAGGTACTATTACATATAAAGAAAGACCAATCCTTAGCAAAACTGGAACACTGTTAACATCAAATAAAGACCAAAAGCAAAGATGGGCTGAACACTTCCAAGAAATACTCAACCGACCACACCCAAAAGAATTGTTAAACCTTGAAACTGACTTACCAGCCCCACAACTAAATGTCAACCTAGATGAAATTACACCCCATGAAATTGAAACAGCAGTGAATTTAATGGCTAACAACAAAGCTGCAGGTGAAGATGAAATAACAGCCGAAATGCTAAAAGCTATCAATAGTGACAACATGAGACAACTACAGAGAATGTTTAACAAGATTTGGAAAGAAGAAAGGGTCCCTTCTAATTGGAAGAAAGGAATCATTGTTAAAATACCAAAAAAGGGCAACCTTAGTGACTGTAACAACTGGAGAGGAGTAACCTTAATATCAGTTGTGTCAAAAGTATTCTGCAAGGTCATTTTGAATAGACTCAAAGATATAGTGGATACTGCAGTGAGAGAAGAACAAGCAGAATTTCGAAAAGGGAGAAGCAGTCTCGACCAGATCTTTACTCTCAGAATAATACTTGAAGAACATATTGAAAAGCAGAAACCATTAATACTGAACTTCATAGATTTTAAAAAGGCATTTGATAGCATACACAGAGATTCATTATGGAGAATTTTATGTCTATATGGAATACCATCTAAAACTGTCAACATCATTAAGGACTTATACAATGGGTATGTTTGTGTAGTCAAGACAGAAGAAGGGATGAGTGAATGGTTCCAGATTGAAACAGGTGTGAAACAACTAAAGAAATAGAAAAGAAATCTTTTGACTCTTTTGGGGAGAAATGCCTGGGGAAAATGTTCAGCATCAAGTGGAATGAATTCAAGAACAATGCAGAGATAAGACAGATGACTGAACAGCAGCAAGTCTCATGGGTGATCGGGAAGGGGAGATGGACATATGTTGGTCACTTGATGAGAAGAAATGATCAGAGAATCCCGAGACAAGCTATCAGGTGGAGCACGACAGGCCGAAGAAAAAGAGGCAGACCGCGTGAAACTCTGAGGAGGACGTTATTAAGAGAGGCCAAGTTAACAGGCATAAAATCCTTTGATGAGGTTGAAAGACTCGCCGGAGACAGGAAAAATTGGCGAACTACGTTGCGAGCCCTATGTGACGTTTAACGGCACGGGAAAGATATAAGATATAAGATGTTTTCTATGTGTTTTGTGTGTTGTGTTATGTTTTGTGTGCGTTGTGAGTGTTTTGTATATGTTGTTTATGCGTGTGTTGTGCTTTGTGTGTTTTGTGTTTGTTTTGTGTGTTGTTTGTTGTGTGTTTTATGTGTGTTGTATTTTTGCGTGTATTGTCTTTTGTTGTGTATTGTGTGTGTTGTGGTGTCTGTGTTTTGTTTCTGTTGTATTTTTTGTGAATTCTATGTAGTTTGTGTGTGTGTTGTGTGGTAGTTTGTGTGTGATGTGTTGTTTGTTTTGTACGTATGTTGCATTTGCTCTTTGTTTTGTTTAGTGTTTTCTGCGTGTTTTGTGCTTGTTTTTTATGTCTGTTGTGTTTTGTGTCTGATGTGTGAGTTGTGTGTATTGTGTTGTATGTTTTGTATATTTGTTTCATGTTTTTGTATGTTGTGTGTGTGTTGTGTTTCGTGTTGTATTTTGTGTCCGGTGTGTGTATTTTGTGTGTGTTGTGTATTGTGTCTGTTGTATTTTGTGTGTGTTGTACTAGTTTTGTGTGTTTTGTGAATGTTGTATTTTATTGTGTTTTGAATGTGTTGTGTTGTGTTATGTCTGTGTCGTGTGTTATGCGTGTGTTATGCGTGTTTTGTGTGTGTTTCTGTGTGTGTTGTGTGTATGTTTTGTTTGTGTTTTGTGTCTCCTATGTGTATTTTGTGTGTGTTGTGTTGCGTTTTGTTTGTTGTGTTTTGCTGTCTTGTGTGTGTGTTGTATGTGTTGCTTTGTGTTGTAGTTTTATGTTTGTTGTGTTGTATTCTATGTGTGTTTTGTGTGCTGTGTGGCTTTTTTGTGTCTGTATTCTGTGTGTCTTGTGCGTATTCTATTGTGTTTTTGTGCATTCTGCGTGTTGTATATGTAATGTGTGTATTCTATGTTTTGCGCTTTGTTGTGTGTGTGAATTTTGCGTGCTTTTTAATGTGTGTTCTGTGTGTTGTGTTGTTTTATGTGTGTGTTGTGATGTCTTTTGTGCGTGTTGTGTGTGATGTGTGTGCTGTATTGTGTTGTGTTTTGTGTTTGTTCTGTTTATATTTTGTGTATTTTGTATTCTGTTTTGTATGTGTTTTGTGTGTTGTGTTTTTGTGTATGTTGTATGTGTTGTGTATGTTGTGATGTGTTTTGTGCGTGTTGCGTGTGTTTTGTTGTGTTTTATGTTCTGTGTGTTGTGTTCTGTTTTGTGTGTATCGCGTTATATTTTGTATGTTTTGCGTTGTATTTTGTGTGTGCTGTGTTGTGTTTTGTGCGTGTTTTGTATTGTGTTTTGTGTGTTGTCTTTGTTCTGTGTATTTTTGTCTGCGTGTTGTGTTGTATTGTGTTTGTTATGCTTCTTGTGTGTTTGTTGTGTATGCTGTGTTGTGCTTTCTGTTGTCTTCTTCTTAAACCCAGGATTGATCTGTACAAGAAAAGCCTTGCATACTCTGCAGTACAGCTCTTGAACACCCTCCCATACCATTTAAAATCCATTGGTAATACTTCATCCTTTAACTCAAACCTGTTTCATTATTTACTTGCTTGTAATTGTATGTATCTCCACAGAATAACCAGCACTCTCTCAATACATGACTCGCCAACCATCAAGTAATAAAATCACAGTTCGAAAAGCAACTTGTTAGATATTGTTAGAAATTATTTTAATGTTTGTTAAAAAAAAAACGTATGTTAGAAGATCTGTATTTACAATGTATTTTTGTATATATATATATATATATATATATATATATATATATATATATATATATATATATATATGCGTGAAAGCTATTTTATTAGGTTAATTACTTGTTCTTTTTACTTTGAATGTAATAGTTAAATTGTACACTCTTTTGATATGTTTTTCCTAATTTAATTTGTACATTTGTACTAAATAGAGTGTATAGGAAGAATGAAAGATGGAGTGATGAAGGGCAGAATGTAAGACAGGCCTGCGTGCCCAATTCTTTACCCTTTAAAAATAAAGATTATTCATTCATTCACTCTCTTTCTCTCTCTCTCTCAACCTTAAGTGCCCAGGGCACATTGGGCTTCCGCAAGAGTTTTCCACAAATGCCTGTCCTGTGCCTTTTTTCCACTCTTGCCCAGGTGAGCCCTCTATTGCTCAACATCCTCTCTGTTGTTCTTCTCCATGTCTCTTTTGGTCTACCCTTACTTCTGTTCCCCTGTGGTATCCATTTTAGTGCTATTTTTGGTAGTGAGTTGTCCGTCATTCGGAGCACATGTCCCAACCATCGCCAGCGTCTATTCTTAACAATTGCTGTCAGTGGCTTCATCTGCATTTCTGCCAACAAGATGTTATTTTTCATATGGTGTTTTGGGCAACATATTTTTCTAATTATTCGTAAACATTTAATCTGGAAAAATTCAACTTGTTTTCTATGGTTTTAGTGATTTTTATGGGCTCAGTTTCCTGATAAGCATTTCTCCTTCCACCTGCATTTGTTTTTTCCCTTGCTTCTGTTTCTGTAGCAGTCTGATAGTTTTTTTTTAACCAGATAGGGTTGCTGGCCCTATGCCGAACCCTCCTTAGTCGCCTTTTACGATCATGCGTGGTAGGGTACAGTGGTCCTATTCTTTGCAGACCCCAGGTACCACACGGGGGCACAGTTTAGTTAGCACTTAAAAAACAAATACTCTTCTTCCAAAACCTACACTTGATCTTTTAAAGAAAAGCTGTGCTTATTTTAGTCTTCTCCCATCCTGTATTAAAAATACAGGGCCCGGCATAAAGTATAGCTGGATTTAACTGACGTAGTGCGCAGAAATTGAATACGTATGAAAAAAAAAACATGACGTAAGAGATGATGCAGACAAACGGTCATTTTTAACAATACTTTCTCGGCAAAAACAACATCGCACATTCACCGCTGAAACTTGTTTTAAAAGGGAAGAATGGTCTCTTACTGTACAACGAAAGTTTCGTCGCCGTTTTGAGTTGCATCCCCGTGATAATGTTCCAGATCGTAGGACAAAACAATTGTGAGGTAGGTAAAAAAATTTAAGTAAACTGCTAATTACCTTAATAACAAGTGTACTGGTCGTCCAAGAATTCAATAGACACCTGAACGAATTCAAGAAATCCGCAACGCATTACTGAGTAGCACTCAGCGATCAGCTGTTAGGAACGCTTTGCATCCTCTCTCTCTCTCTCTCTCTCTCTCTCTCTCTCTCTCTCTCTCTCTCTCTCTCTCTCTCTCAACCTTAAGTGCCCAGGGCACATGGGGCTTCTGCAAGGGTTTTCCACAAATGCCTGTCCTTCGCCTTTTTTTCTGCTCTTGCCCAGGTGAGCCCTCTATTGCTCAACATCCTTTCTGTTGTTCTTCTCCATGTCTCTTTTGGTCTACCCTTACTTCTGTTCAAATGTGGTATCCATCTTAGTGCTATTTTTGGTAGTGAGTTGTCAGTCATTCGGAACACATGTCCCAACCATCGCCAGCGTCTTTCCTCAATAATTGTTGTCAGTGGCTTCATCTGCATTTCTGCCAATAAGATGTTATTTCTTATGGTGTTTTGGGCAACATATTTTTCTAATTCTTCGTAAACATTTAGTCTGGAAAGAATTCAACTTGTTTTCTATGGTTTTGGTGATTTTCCAGCATTCACTTCCTTAGAATAGTACACTTTGAACATTACTCTTAAATATCCTGATTTTCATATTTATGTTTAATTTTTTAATTCCATATATTCTGCAGCATTGCAAAAGCCTGGTTTGCTCTAGTAAGTCTGCTGTTGATGTCCTCTGTGCTGTCTCCATTTTCTACTACTCTGCTGCCCAAGTATACAAATTCGTTGACCTCCTCCACTAACTTGCTATCTACTCTGAGTACATTTCTGTTGCTCACATTTTGCTTCATTAACTTTGTCTTTCCTACATTGATCTTTAGTCCTGTGTTGTTTGCATTATGAGTTAGCTTGTTTGTTTTATCTTGCATATCTTTGTGACTGCTTGATAATAGACAAATGTCGTCCACAAAGTCAAGGTCCTCCAGCACTGTGTCAAGGGTCCATTGTAATCCTCTGCGTTTGTCTGATGTTGCCTCCTTCATTAACCAGTCTACTGCCAAGATAAATAATGTTGGTGATAGTACACATCCCTGTTTCACTCCTGTTTGTACCCTAAAGCTGCTGGAGGTATGTTCTCCACAGATAATTTTGCACTGAAAACCCTCGTATAGGGCTTTTATTACATTAACTATCTTATGGGGGAGGCCATGCCATCTTAGGATTTTCCACAGTGCATTTCTGCTGATACTGTCCAAGGCTTTCTCAAAATCTATGAACAATGCATATGTTGTGTTATGCCACTCATTTGCCTGTTCTAATATTTGTCTAAGTACAAATATGTGGTCTATGCATGATCTTCCTTTCCTAAATCCTGCCTACTCTTTCCGAAGTTTTTCCTCAAGTGTTGGTACAATTCTGTTGATGATTATTCTGCAATATACTTTACTGGTGAGTGGCAGTAGGGTAATGCCTCTCCAGTTCCCGCAATCTCTGAGGTCACCCTTCTTTGGTAATTTTACTATAAGCCCAGTTTTCCACTCATCTGGGGCTTTTTCTAGATCCCAAATTTGTTGTAATATCCGGCAAAGTTGTTTTGGTGTTTCTGTTTCTTCTGCTTTCAACATCTCAGCAGTCACTTCATCTTCACCTGGTGCCCTGTCTGATTTTAGTTTCTTTATTGCCTCCTTTACTTTATTTATTGTTATTGGTCCTGTAATGATGTTTAGTTCCGTTTTTGCTTCAGGTATGTCTATTGTTTGTGCTGCTTGTGTTCTGTTTAGTAGGGTGTTAAAGTGTTCCCTCCATCTTTCAATTTTTTCTCTTTCTCCACTGACCAGTTGTCCATTTTGTGTCCTTACTGCACTTTCACATCTTGTGTTGAAGTTACCTGTCATCTGCTTTGTGATTTTATATATGGTTTTCATGTCATTTGTATATGCTGCTTTCTCTGCTGTTTCTGCTAAGTTGTCATAGTACTGACGTTTATCTTGACGGCATGATTCTTTCATTTCTTTGTCTTTTTGCGAATAACTACTTATAACTTGATCTTTAAGCCGTTGTGATTTGGTGTTCAGTAATTTTTTCTTGATTTCTTTTCTTTGCTCTATCTTTTCCCATGTGGTCTCGCTTATCCATTCATCTTTTCTCCTTTTCCGATATCCCAGCACCTCCTTTGCTGTTTCCTGTAGTGTTTTATTGAACTCTAAATATGGACATTTCTGCTTCGTCTTGTTGGACACTGAAGCGGTTTTTAAGTACTATTGAGAATTCATTTCTTGTTTGCTGGTCTTTCAGTTTTCTTGTATCAAAATGTATTTTTCTGTGTTCTCCGATTTTGGCTTTCCTTAATTTTAGTTTTATTTTTGCTACTAGAAGGTTGTGATCACTTCCTACATCTGCTCCTTTCCTTGATCGCACATCTTGTAGTGACCGTTTCCACTTGTTGTTTATTAGTATGTGATCGATTTGGTTTTCTGTGGTTTTATCTGGTGACCTCCAAGTCACCTTATGGATGTTTTTGTGTTGGAAAATTGTCCCTCCGATGGTCATCATGTCTTCTTCACAGAAACTGCAGTCTTTCTCCATTTTCATTTATTTCTCCAATTCCTTCTCTTCCCATGATTCTTCTTCTATCTTCATTTCCTTCATCTACTTTTGCATTTAAGTCGCCAAAGATGAGTAGCATATCATGGTTGGGTATTGTTTCTACTGTTGCTTGGAGGCTGTTGTAAAAATCTTCTTTTAATTCCTCTTCAGCTGCGTCTGTTGGCACATAACACACTATAATAGACAGCTTCGTGAATCTTGAGTTGAACCGTGCATATAATAATCTCTCATTTATTGGGGTCCATTTCAGCAATGCTCTTGATGCTTCTTTTGTTATAATTAATGCTACTCCTCCTTCATGAAGATCTTTACCTGACCATATTATTGTATCTTCTGTGTGCTGTGTTGTTAATTTCCTTCTGCTTTGTCCTATCCATCTTGCTTCTTGTATTCCTAGTATGTCTAGTTTGTATCTGTGCATTTCCTTGATGGTTTGTGCTAGTTTTCCAGTCTGGTTAAGTGTTCTTACA
The DNA here is from genome assembly GCA_009760885.1 of Achatina immaculata. Lineage (NCBI taxonomy): Eukaryota > Metazoa > Mollusca > Gastropoda > Stylommatophora > Achatinidae > Lissachatina > Lissachatina immaculata. Next base: position 37,469 of record CM019715.1, on the reverse strand, counting down.
TTCCAGCTGCTTATTTGCATCTTGTGTTTAGGTTCCAGGAGGTCTGCAGTCGGGCTGAGGACTTCCAGTGGCTGGCTTTCATCCACAACCTTCATGGGCTCAGTTTCCTGATAAGCATTTCTCCTTCCACCTGCATTTGTTTTTTCCCTTGCTTCCGTTTCTGTAGCAGTCTCATAGCTTTTTTACCAGATAGGGTTGCTGGCCCTATGCTGAACCCTCCTTAGTCACCTTTTACGATCATGCGTGGTAGGGCACAGTGGTCCTATTCTTTGCAGATCCCGGGTACCACACGGGGGTTTGCATCCTCTGGCATCCTCTTACTGTTAATAGTGATCTTTATGTGCAGATGCTAACAGAATACTTCATTCCAGACTTGGCCAATAGAAATAAGAGACTAATATGGTTTCAGCAAGATGGAGCAACTGTCCACACAGCCCGTCATTCCATGGCCATGCTGCGACAAGCGTTTCCAAATCATCTTATTTCCAGATTTGGGGATATTCATTGGCCGGCAAGGTCACTGGATTTATCGGCCGCAGACTTCTTTTTATGGGGGTACCTCAAGAAGCCGGTGTATGTTAGTCGACCACAGTCAATTTGCAGACCTAAAAGATCGAATCCGACACTGCATTCAAATTATCCCTTTAAACATGCCTTCCCGTGCGGGAGAAGAAACACGGACGTGTCGTGGGGTGCGGGAGTAAAAACGCGGGTCTTGGTCAGTAAGGGGGTCTAGTTGTAAAATGGAATGGAAAACAGCATTTCCATGTACTTCCGTATACTTGATATGTTTCAAAGTATAGCTACATGAATGAAAATTTCATAAATGCAGAGTTTTTTGGGAAACAAGAAGTAATGTGATGTTTTTAGACATTGATTGTGGCCAGCTTACCATCGGCTAGGTCTAGATTCGCGCTACTTACCACTACTTACTATCTGAGATGTGTAGATCTACTTGTCGATCTCGCATTGTGATTCCGTATTGCATTCTCGCTGAATGAATGTCTGAACTAACCTCCTAACTACTCCTAACTACTTCTCCAGTCGTCTAAATATGTCTAGATCTACGTAGAAAACATTCAAGAGCAGCGAGGTGGCCATAGGCTATGTCTAGATCTACGTAGAAAACATTCAAGAGCAGCGGGGTGGCCATAGGCTATGTCTAGATCTACGTAGAAAACATTCAAGAGCAGCGAGGTGGCCATAGGCTATGTCTAGATCTACGTAGAAAACATTCAAGAGCAGCGGGGTGGCCATAGGCTATGTCCATACCCCTATCTACATCGTCAAAAATTGAAAAATGTCCATGCTTCTCGTCCTTTTTCTCGCTCGGCATCGCTCGTAACTAGGCACGCTTTCGCCATTTTGAAAGTGTCACCGGAATCGCGGACGAAATCTGTACAATCTAAATGTTACACCGCTTGTTTTAATGAAACAAACAATTGTCACTATAATGACCATACGGTAGATTTGGGACACCGGAAGTGTCACTATATCGACCATACGCAAGGAATGATGTTATGCAGGAATTTTCCAGACGCCTGGCCGAATGTATCAAATGTAATGGCGGTCATCTAACCGGTGTAATTTTCAAAACCTAAATATGATTGTCAGTAATGATAAAAATACCCACTTTTCTGAGTTACATTTCACTTTTTTTTAATCAAAAAATGTATAGCGCTTATTTATTTTCCATTATTTTTAAAAATCCAGCTATGCTTTATGCCGGACTCTGTATAAGCTGTACTCCTTCCTTTAACCACAAAACTTTCAGTACCTACTTGATGTCGACTACATGCCTACATGATCTAAACTAGCGTGTTATTTTAGACTATATACATATGCTGATTATTTTATCTTTACTGATTAATAGTTTGGTAGATATTTATTAGTGTGAGTCACTTTCTGTAGTGAGTCATAGATATGAGTAAAAGGTAATGCTTTTTTTCATATTATTGTAGTTTCTTCAGTGTTCTCAATGTTAATTATATTTAGTATACGCGCATCATAATTGTTGGATAGAGGTGTATGGTGTAGTTTTACAAAGTGGCAGAAAGAGTGAGTAAATGAGAAAAAACGAATAGAAAGTATGAGAATGAATAAATGAAAAACATACAACATCCGATGTTTCGGCGTGAGTCTTTTTCGAGGATTACATGCACGAGACAAACAAATAACTAAACGGAGAACTTATCTTATTGTGGCCTCCTCCAAAAGTAGGAAACAGCATCTTAATGATATTTCTAAGAGGGCCTGGACACCTGTGGCTAAACATTTTTGCTTTAGCAACCACAGGGGAAAACAGGACATTTCTGTTAGTGCGATCCGGTCTTGTTCTGCTGATGTACGATCTCGGAGGGTCCTAGAACAGCGCCTTATTTTCCAGACTGGCTGTCTCCACTCAGCTTGAATTAACAGTGTCTTTAGCTTTCTGTAACTTATTTAGTTTTCCACTCCCTCTTTTATTTTTTACTCTACTTTCTTTCTCCTAGCTACCTCTCCCTACGACCACCCTCTTTCTTTCTTCTCTGGCTACATATTGGTGTTTATAGGGTCTTGTCCTATTCACCAGTTTCACATTTTCTCCCTGCAGGTGTTTATGTTCTTCATTTATTATTTCTTCGCTTCCCCTTTTCCCTCCTCCTCCCCCCCCCCCCCGACACCTTCTCCTCTAGCGGCTATCATGTTTCTATTGCCTTTCTCCCCACCTCTTTCTACCACTAGTTTCCTCCTGTCTCTCCATCTCTTCTTTGTGACTGGCTCTATCGACGTATCCTTTGTGTGGACCTCGTGGTCCCTATGCAACTTCTACGATACGCATTTCTGTTTCCTACTTCTGGAGGAAGCCACAATAAGATAAGTTCTCCGTTTAGTTATTTGTTTGTCTCGTTGTGCATGTAATCCTCGAAAAAAGGTTCACGCCGAAATATCGGATGTTGTATGTTTTTCATTTATTTATTCTCATACTTTCTATTCGTTTTTTTCTTAATTTACTCACTCCCTCTGCCACTTTGTAAAACTACACTATACACCTCTGTCTAACTTTTTTATTTAAACCAGTTTTACTGCAGTCGCCTCCCTTCTATCTGTCATCATAATTGTTGAATATATGAAACAGAAAGTTGTCTGATGGGCCTGCCTGCCCAATTCTCAACCCTTTGAAAATAAAAAAAAAATCAGTCTCTCTCTGATTATTATCTTCATGATTATTATGCTCATCAATACTGAATGACTGTGACTGAGTGAAAGCTGTATGACGAAGGGCAGAATGTCAGACAGGCCAGCGTGCTTCTTAACCCTTTGAAAATAAAGTATGTTCGTTCGTTTGTTCTCTCTCTCTCTCTCTCACCTGTTTAAGATTTAGCCCAAAGTGCAGCCACCGCTTGAACAACATTCATTCATTTCCATGTCCCTTGCAGAACTTTGCCTCCCTAACAGCATTCCTGTAGGCCTCTCGGTTGTGGGCAAGATGTCCTGCTGCTGATGCATCCATCTTGAACAACATATGTGATCCAAAACCTAGACTTGATCTTTACAAGAAAAGCTTTATTTATTCTGCTGCTCATCTTTGGAATACCCTCCCATCCTGTATTTAAAAAAATATAAATTATACTCCTTCCTACAACTACAAGCTTTCCCAATATCTATTTGATGTCGACTATTTGATGCCTCCGTGAATCATAAAACTTAAAAGTTATTTTAGACTGCTCTTACAGACACCGAATACAGTTAATTGTTTATTTTGAGCAGTCCCGAAAATTTTGTTTAGTAGATAGTCATTTATATACGTATGTAGTTACTTCTGTACTGAGTGAATGGATGAGAGAGAAACGTAAATGTTATATTTTATGTTTCTCAGCTTCAATGTTAATTATGTCTGCTACATGAACAGCATATTTTTAGAATGTCTGGATTAGAGTGAAAGATGTATGATAAAGGGCAGAATGTCAGACAGGCCTGAGTGCCCAATTTTAAAACCTTTTAAAATAAAGATCAATCACTCAATCCACATACTTTGTGGATCACGTGGGCGGAAGTACACAAAACTGATTTCTTTCACATGAGAGCGGAGGAGTGTCGTCTGCCATTATTGATCTTTAGACTCGGCAAGTGTGAGGGGAAACTATATGTAATGTTTTCTGGTTTTGGTCTTTAGAAGTGGCAGGTAGGAGAGAAAACTATATGTAATGTTTTCTGGTTTTGGTCTTTAGAAGTGGCAGGTAGGAGAGAAAACTATATGTAATGTTTTCTGGTTTTGGTCTTTAGAAGTGGCAGGTAGGAGAGAAAACTATATGTAATGTTTTCTGTGTGTTTTGTGTGTGTTTTGTGTGTTGTGTGTGTTTTGTGTGTGTTCTGTGTGTGTGTTCTGTGTGTGTGTTTTGTGTGTTTTGTGTGTGTGATCTGTGTGTGTTGTGTGTGTTGTGTGTGTTTTGTGTGTGTTTTGTGTGTGTTTTGTGTGTGTTGTGTGTGTTTTGTGTGTGTTGTGTTTTGTGTGTGTTTTGTGTGTTGTGTGTGTTTTGTGTGTGTTTTGTGTTATGTATGTTTTCTATGTACTTCCGGCGTGACGTGCAAGATGGCGGTCGTTTTTTAAAACGCTCTCGCCGGCATGCAGAAATCAGCGCAATTCCTTTTGATCTGTTACATATCATGTACCGGGAGTTGGGCATAAGGCTAACAACCTTATCCTGGGACCTATCTAGAGGTGACTCCAGATGGGAAAAAAAGATATCGTTATGGAAACTCGCAGAGAAACCAACCGAGCATCAGGGATGCCAACTCCGAAGAGCTCATTCGTCGGCCCCAAACATGTGACAAGGATTGGATTCTGGAATGTGAGAACGATGGCAGCACCAACAAAAACTACTCAGGTCATCAAAGAAATGGAGAGATACCATCTAGACATACTGGGCATCAGCGAAATGCGATGGCCAGAAGCAGGTAAAGATCGGCGGACGGATAATCGGACAACGGTAAGTAATAATACATTCAGGCAGAAATGACGGTAAATTCCGGGACGGAGTGGGCATTATTATGTCAAATGTAGCTGCAAAGAGCCTTGTAGAATGGGAACCGGTGAAGAGTCGTATAATAAGAGCACGATACAACCTACGACACGGAAGAATGACAATAATACAGTGTTATGCACCCACGAATGATGCAGATGATGATGTGAAAGACGACTTCTATCACCAGCTACAACAAATCATCAACAAAGTCCCTAAACACGACATCCTAATTGCTATGGGGGACTTCAATGCTAAGGTAGGGAAGGATAATACCGACGTTGAAAAAGTGATGGGGAAAGAAGGAATTGACATGGTTAATCAGAATGGAGAAAGATTAATTGAAGTATGTCTAACAGAGGGCATGGTCATTGGAGGCACAATATTCCCACACAAAGAGATACATAAAACAACGTGGATATCTCCAGATGATAGAACTAGAAACCAGATAGACCATTTTTGTATTAGAAAGCAATACAGAACATTTCGCATGGATGTAAGGGCTTATAAGGATGCAGATGTCAACAGTGATCACAACCTGTGCATAGGGAAAATAAAACTAAAATTGAAAAGTCAACACAAGAAATCAGTACACAGAAAGATAAACAGCCACAGCCTACAAGAAGAAAATACTAACATTCATTTCAATCAGGAACTTGCCAATCATTCCAAAACACCCAGTGAAGTTGAGGAGATAGGTATAGGTGAGTTATGGAATTCTTACAGCACAGCCATAATCACAGCAGCAAAAGTAAGCGCTGGATTAGAAAAACCAAATAGAAAAGCATGGATATCAGATAAAACATGGAAGTATATACATGAAAGACGAGCAGTCAAAATAGACATGTTGAATGCAAAAGCAGATCATAAAAGAGATTCGGCAAAAGCAAAATACAAAGAAATAGACAAGAAAGTAAAAAGTTCAGCTAGAAGGGATAAAAGAGAATCCATAGACAATATGGCGAAAGAGGCAGAAAAAGCAGCAAAAACAGGAGACAGCAAAACTTTATATAACATACAAAAGAGGCTAACAGGTACTATTACATATAAAGAAAGACCAATCCTTAGCAAAACTGGAACACTGTTAACATCAAATAAAGACCAAAAGCAAAGATGGGCTGAACACTTCCAAGAAATACTCAACCGACCACACCCAAAAGAATTGTTAAACCTTGAAACTGACTTACCAGCCCCACAACTAAATGTCAACCTAGATGAAATTACACCCCATGAAATTGAAACAGCAGTGAATTTAATGGCTAACAACAAAGCTGCAGGTGAAGATGAAATAACAGCCGAAATGCTAAAAGCTATCAATAGTGACAACATGAGACAACTACAGAGAATGTTTAACAAGATTTGGAAAGAAGAAAGGGTCCCTTCTAATTGGAAGAAAGGAATCATTGTTAAAATACCAAAAAAGGGCAACCTTAGTGACTGTAACAACTGGAGAGGAGTAACCTTAATATCAGTTGTGTCAAAAGTATTCTGCAAGGTCATTTTGAATAGACTCAAAGATATAGTGGATACTGCAGTGAGAGAAGAACAAGCAGAATTTCGAAAAGGGAGAAGCAGTCTCGACCAGATCTTTACTCTCAGAATAATACTTGAAGAACATATTGAAAAGCAGAAACCATTAATACTGAACTTCATAGATTTTAAAAAGGCATTTGATAGCATACACAGAG
>CM019715.1:0-30678 GCA_009760885.1 Achatina immaculata | reverse complement strand
ATAAAGCAAATCAGGTCATTGGACAAATGACTCCTTTACTGAAAAACAAATATATCACAACTGAAACAAAAAGGGCACTGTACAACACAATGTTCCTCCCAACTCTATGCTATCAATGTCAAACATGGACACTAACAGCCAAGAACAAAAGAAAAATCATCACGACAGAAATGGGATTATTAATGAAAATAAATGTCATAAGAAGAGATTATTAATGAAAGCACTAAATGTCATAAGAAGAGATTATTAATGAAAATACTAAATGTCATAAGAGAGATATTAATGAAAGCACTAAATGTCATAAGAATAGATTATTAATGAAAATACTAAATGTCATAAGAAGAGACCAAATAAGAAATGACACCATCAAGGAAAAAGGTTGAAGTAACACCACTGTTACACTATATCCAGAAACAGCAAGTCAAATGGTTTGGCCATGTTACACGGTTACCACCAGACACCACCAGACAGTATATCACAGAAAACATTCACTCTAAGATCTGTAGGTAACAGAGGAAGAGGCCAGCCATGCAGGAAATGGAGAGAGGAAATTACAGAAACTCTAAATATCCCATTTTATGAAGTAAACCATCGAGCCCTATCAAGACATCTATTTGTCCCCTCAACATCGAAAGGTTTATGAGGAAGAAGACAAGAATAGACACGACAATTCTTTGCTTATCGTATTTTTGTCATTATATTCCTCTCGGGTTATTATATTTTTCTCATTGTCGTTCTCTAATTATTATGTTTTTGTCATTATGTTACTCTCTGATTATTATATTTTTGTCATTATGTCACTCTCTGGTTATTATATTTTTGTTATTATATCACTCTCTGGTTATTATATTTCTATCATTATGTTACTCTCTGGTTATTATGTTTTTATCATTATGTTACTCTTTGGTTATTATATTTTTGTCATTATGTCGCTCTCTGGTTATTATATTTTTGTCATTATATCACTCTCTGGTTATAATATTTCTGTCATTATGTTGGTGTGGTTATTATATTTTTGTCATTATGTTGCTCTGTGACTATTTATTTTCGTCATCACGTTGCCATTTGGTTATTATATTTTGTCATTATGTTGGTGTGGTTATTATATTTTTGTCATTGTGTCGCTGCCTGGTTATTATATTTATTATGGCCCGTCATTCTCTGTTGCTCCGATTTATTTATCATAACGTTATTCTCTGTTGATCATATTTATTTATCATAATGTTATTCTGATGGCTGTACAGGAAGAGATGACACCAGATGAATTGGCTACGCAGGCCAAAGATATCTTAGTAACAACAGCTAAAGACATGGTTCCAGTAAAGAAAACACAAAAGAATAGATGGATCACAGCAGGTACACTAGAACTGATAAAACAATGTAGAGAACAATGGAGAGTGACAAACAACAACAAAGATAAATATAAAACTTTAACAAAAGAAGTACGAAGAAACATAAGAAAAGACAAAAAACAATACATACAAGATTATTGTGAAAGAATAGAAGAACATCAGAAGTGTGGAAGAGATAGTGAAATGTTTAAAGAAATGAAGACATTGACGAGAAATGTCACACCTAAGCTAAATGTAATTTGTGATGAGATGGGGAATACCCTGACAGAGACAGAGGAAATTCTAGAAAGATGGAAGGAATATTGCAAAAGAATGTATGAAACAACCGACTGTGGAAGCAGAAATCACAGTGTGAATTATTATTGGAGGAGAAAGAACCCGAGCCGACAATGGAAGAAGTTTTATGGGCAATAAAGAATCTGAAAAATGGTAAATCACCAGGATGTGATGAGATAACAGCTGAATTTATTAAAGCAGGAGGAAAGGAGTGTGCAACAATCTATCATGCACTATGTAAAAAGATATGGCATTCAGGTATTTGGCCAAAAGAATGGAAAAGAACTGTATTCATACCACTGCCAAAAAAGGGTAACGTGAAATTATGCACCAACTACAGAACTGTTGCCCTGATTAGTCATGCCAGTAAAATTCTGTTAAAAATCATAATGGGTAGACTTCGAAAGAAAATAGAAGAAGAAGTCAATATGGTCCAAGCTGGCTTCAGGCAAGGAAGAGGATCAAGAGATCATATATTCAATCTAAGATTAATAATAGAGAAATGCAGGGAGTTTAATGTGAATCTATATTTATCCTTTATAGACTACTCAAAGGCATTTGATTGTGTACAACACCAGAAACTTTGGGAAATAATGGAAAAAATGGGATTTCCAACATATTTGATACAATTAACATCACTGCTGTATCTAGACCAACAAGCAGCAGTAAGAATAAATGGTGAAACAACAAGTTGATTTGACTACGCAGGCCAAAGATATCTTAGTAACAACAGCTAAAGACATGGTTCCAGTAAAGAAAACACAAAAGAATAGATGGATCACAGCAGGTACACTAGAACTGATAAAACAATGTAGAGAAATGAAGACGCAATGGAGAGTGACAACAAACAACAAAAGATAAATATAAAACTTTAACAAAGAAGTACGAAGAAACATAAGAAAAGACAAAAAACAATACATACAAGATTATTGTGAAAGAATAGAAGAACATCAGAAGTGTGGAAGAGATAGTGAAATGTTTAAAGAAATGAAGACATTGACGAGAAATGTCACACCTAAGCTAAATGTAATTTGTGATGAGATGGGGAATACCCTGACAGAGACAGAGGAAATTCTAGAAAGATGGAAGGAATATTGCAAAAGAATGTATGAAACAACCGACTGTGGAAGCAGAAATCAACAGTGTGAATTGGAGGAGAAAGAACCCGAGCCGACAATGGAAGAAGTTTTATGGGCAATAAAGAATCTGAAAAATGGTAAATCACCAGGATGTGATGAGATAACAGCTGAATTTATTAAAGCAGGAGGAAAGGAGTGTGCAACAATCTATCATGCACTATGTAAAAAGATATGGCATTCAGGTATTTGGCCAAAAGAATGGAAAAGAACTGTATTCATACCACTGCCAAAAAAGGGTAACGTGAAATTATGCACCAACTACAGAACTGTTGCCCTGATTAGTCATGCCAGTAAAATTCTGTTAAAAATCATAATGGGTAGACTTCGAAAGAAAATAGAAGAAGAAGTCAATATGGTCCAAGCTGGCTTCAGGCAAGGAAGAGGATCAAGAGATCATATATTCAATCTAAGATTAATAATAGAGAAATGCAGGGAGTTTAATGTGAATCTATATTTATCCTTTATAGACTACTCAAAGGCATTTGATTGTGTACAACACCAGAAACTTTGGGAAATAATGGAAAAAATGGGATTTCCAACATATTTGATACAATTAACATCACTGCTGTATCTAGACCAACAAGCAGCAGTAAGAATAAATGGTGAAACAACAAGTTGATTTGACATAAAACAAGGGGTCCGTCAGGGTTGCATATTGTCACCCTACTTATTTAACTTGTATACTGAAAATATAATGAGGAATGTTAGAGAAGATGTAGACAAAGAATATTACGATGCCTTAACAGTTGGAGGTTATGAAATACCAGAGATTAGATATGCTGATGACACAATATTGCTGTCCACAACACAAGAAGGAATGGAAAAACTAATTATGTCAGTCCGCAAGAACAGCGAAGAGCAGAACCTCTATCTTAATGCAAAGAAAACTAAAGTGATGACAACTGACAAAACAAACAAGGCAACTGAAATATGTATCAATGAGGAAAAACTGGAAGAAGTGGAGAGTTTTGAATATCTTGGATCACTACTAACTAATAATGGAGATACAATGAGGGAAATTAAAAGGAGGACATCTATTGCTCTTCAGAAAGTAAAACAAATAAAGAATCTGTGGAGAGGAGCAGACAGAACCACAAAAATAAGATTTTTAAGGGCATGCATCTTTCCCATCGCAACATATGCCTGTGAGACCTGGACACTTAACAAAACAGCTGAGAAACACATAAATGCCTTTGAATGTAAATGCTATAGAAGAGTTCTTCAAATATCGTGGACACAAAAAGAACAAATATATCTATACTACAAGAGCTTAATATTGAAGAAGGCTGGCTAGTAAAGAGGATTAAAGAGAGAAAACTTAAATATTTTGGACACATTAAACGTCATGATAATTTAGAGAAGACCGTATTGGAAGGATACATAATAGGAAAAAGAAAAAGAGGAAGACCGAAACGAAGATGGCTGCAAGACATCGTTGATGATCTGGAAATGGATGCAGCAGCAGCAGGCCATCTTGCTCAGAACCGAGAGGCCTACAGGAGTGCTGTTTGGGAGGCAAAGTACCGCAAGGGACATGCAAAGAAATGAATGAATGTTATTCTCTGTTGCTCATATTTATTTATCGTAGTTATTCTCTGTTGATCATATTTATTTATTATATTTTTGTCATTATGTTGCTCTGTGACTATTTATTTTCGTCATCACGTTGCCATTTGGTTATTATATTTTGTCATTATGTTGGTGTGGTTATTATATTTTTGTCATTGTGTCGCTGCCTGGTTATTATATTTATTATGGCCCGTCATTCTCTGTTGCTCCGATTTATTTATCATAACGTTATTCTCTGTTGATCATATTTATTTATCATAATGTTATTCTGATGGCTGTACAGGAAGAGATGACACCAGATGAATTGGCTACGCAGGCCAAAGATATCTTAGTAACAACAGCTAAAGACATGGTTCCAGTAAAGAAAACACAAAAGAATAGATGGATCACAGCAGGTACACTAGAACTGATAAAACAATGTAGAGAAATGAAGACGCAATGGAGGTGACAAACAACAAAATAAATATAAAACTTTAACAAAAGAAGTACGAAGAAACATAAGAAAAGACAAAAAACAATACATACAAGATTATTGTGAAAGAATAGAAGAACATCAGAAGTGTGGAAGAGATAGTGAAATGTTTAAAGAAATGAAGACATTGACGAGAAATGTCACACCTAAGCTAAATGTAATTTGTGATGAGATGGGGAATACCCTGACAGAGACAGAGGAAATTCTAGAAAGATGGAAGGAATATTGCAAAAGAATGTATGAAACAACCGACTGTGGAAGCAGAAATCAACAGTGTGAATTATTATTGGAGGAGAAAGAACCCGAGCCGACAATGGAAGAAGTTTTATGGGCAATAAAGAATCTGAAAAATGGTAAATCACCAGGATGTGATGAGATAACAGCTGAATTTATTAAAGCAGGAGGAAAGGAGTGTGCAACAATCTATCATGCACTATGTAAAAAGATATGGCATTCAGGTATTTGGCCAAAAGAATGGAAAAGAACTGTATTCATACCACTGCCAAAAAAGGGTAACGTGAAATTATGCACCAACTACAGAACTGTTGCCCTGATTAGTCATGCCAGTAAAATTCTGTTAAAAATCATAATGGGTAGACTTCGAAAGAAAATAGAAGAAGAAGTCAATATGGTCCAAGCTGGCTTCAGGCAAGGAAGAGGATCAAGAGATCATATATTCAATCTAAGATTAATAATAGAGAAATGCAGGGAGTTTAATGTGAATCTATATTTATCCTTTATAGACTACTCAAAGGCATTTGATTGTGTACAACACCAGAAACTTTGGGAAATAATGGAAAAAATGGGATTTCCAACATATTTGATACAATTAACATCACTGCTGTATCTAGACCAACAAGCAGCAGTAAGAATAAATGGTGAAACAACAAGTTGATTTGACATAAAACAAGGGGTCCGTCAGGGTTGCATATTGTCACCCTACTTATTTAACTTGTATACTGAAAATATAATGAGGAATGTTAGAGAAGATGTAGACAAAGAATATTACGATGCCTTAACAGTTGGAGGTTATGAAATACCAGAGATTAGATATGCTGATGACACAATATTGCTGTCCACAACACAAGAAGGAATGGAAAAACTAATTATGTCAGTCCGCAAGAACAGCGAAGAGCAGAACCTCTATCTTAATGCAAAGAAAACTAAAGTGATGACAACTGACAAAACAAACAAGGCAACTGAAATATGTATCAATGAGGAAAAACTGGAAGAAGTGGAGAGTTTTGAATATCTTGGATCACTACTAACTAATAATGGAGATACAATGAGGGAAATTAAAAGGAGGACATCTATTGCTCTTCAGAAAGTAAAACAAATAAAGAATCTGTGGAGAGGAGCAGACAGAACCACAAAAATAAGATTTTTAAGGGCATGCATCTTTCCCATCGCAACATATGCCTGTGAGACCTGGACACTTAACAAAACAGCTGAGAAACACATAAATGCCTTTGAATGTAAATGCTATAGAAGAGTTCTTCAAATATCGTGGACACAAAAAAGAACAAATATATCTATACTACAAGAGCTTAATATTGAAGAAGGCTGGCTAGTAAAGAGGATTAAAGAGAGAAAACTTAAATATTTTGGACACATTAAACGTCATGATAATTTAGAGAAGACCGTATTGGAAGGATACATAATAGGAAAAAGAAAAAGAGGAAGACCGAAACGAAGATGGCTGCAAGACATCGTTGATGATCTGGAAATGGATGCAGCAGCAGCAGGCCATCTTGCTCAGAACCGAGAGGCCTACAGGAGTGCTGTTTGGGAGGCAAAGTACCGCAAGGGACATGCAAAGAAATGAATGAATGTTATTCTCTGTTGCTCATATTTATTTATCGTAATGTTATTCTCTGTTGATCATATTTATTTATAGTGGTGTTATTCTCTGTTGATCATATTTATTTATCATAATGTTATTCTCTGTTGATCATATTTATTTATCATAATGTTATTCTCTGTTGATCATATTTATTTATCATAATGTTATTCTCTGTTGATCATATTTATTTATCATAATGTTAGTCTCTGTTGATCATATTTATTTATCATAATGTTATTCTCTGTTGATCATATTTATTTATCATAAAGTTATTCTCTGTTGATCATATTTATTTATCATAATGTTATTCTCTGTTGATCATATTTATTTATCTTAATGTTATTCTCTGTTGATCATTTTTTATTGTAATGTTTTTTTCTGTTGTTCATATTTATTTATCATAATGTTATTCTCTGTTGATCATATTTATTTATAGTGGTGTTATTCTCTGTTGATCATAGTTTTCTCTCTCTCTCTCTCTCTGAACCTTAAGTGCCCAGGGCACATGGGGCTTCCGCAAGGGTTTTCCACAAATGCCTGTCTTTCGCCTTTTTTTCTGCTCTTGCCCAGGTGAGCCCTCTATTGCTCAACATCCTTTTGTTCTTCTCCATGTCTCTTTTGGTCTACCCTTACTTCTGCTCCCCTGTGGTGTCCATCTTAGTGCTATTTTTGGTAGTGAGTTGTCAGTCATTCGGAGCAAATGTCCCAACCATCGCCAGCGTCTTTCCTCAATAATTGTTGTCAGTGGTTTCATCTGCATTTCTGCCAATAAGATGTTATTTCTTATGGTGTTTGGCCAAAATATTTTTTAAATTCTACGTAAACATTTAGTTTTCTATCATAATGTTATTCTCTGTTGTTCATATTTATTTATAGTGGTGTTATTCTCTGTTGATCATAGTTTTCTATCATAATGTTATTCTCTGTTGTTCATATTTATTTACCGTAATGTTATTCTCTGTTGATCATATTTATTTATAGTGGTGTTATTCTCTGTTGATCATATTTATTTATCATAATGTTATTCTCTGTTGATCATATTTATTTATAGTGGTGTTATTCTCTGTTGATCATAGTTTTCTATCATAATGTTATTCTCTGTTGTTCATATTTATTTACCGTAATGTTATTCTCTGTTGTTCATATTTATTTACCGTAATGTTATTCTCTGTTGTTCATATTTATTTACCGTAATGTTACTCTCTAATGTTGGTTATGGTCACCATTCTATGATGGTAGGCAGATAATCTCAATGTAGGGACAATGGCTACGATCACTGACTAGTACAGTCACTGCCCGGAAGGAAAGCAATGGTAAACTAACTTTGGAAACATACCAAGAAACCCAAAAAGCAATCATGGAAAGCTTAATATTGAGGAACGCTGGCTAGTAAAGAGGATTAAGGAGAGAAAACTTAAATATTTTGGACACATTAATAGAGAAGACCGTATTGGAAGGATACATAACGGGAAAAAGAAAATAGGAAGACCAAAACGAAGATGGCTGCAAGAAATCGTTGACGATCTGCAAATGGATGCCGCAGCAGCAGGCCATCTTGCTCACAATCGAGAGGCCTACAGGAGTGCTGTTTGGGAGGCAAAGTTCCGCAAGGGACATGAAAATGAATGAATAAATGAATGAATGTTAGTGTCTGTTCATCATAATTATTTATGGTAGTGTTATTCTCTGTTGATAATATTTATTTATCGTGGTGTTATTCTCTGTTGATCATATTTATTTATCATAGTTTTATTCTCTGTTGATCATATTTATTTATCGTAGTTTTATTCTCTGTTGATCATATTTATTTATCGTGGTGTTATTCTCTGTTGATCATATTTATTTATTGTAATGTTATTCTCTATTGTTCATATTTATTTATCTTAGTGTTATTCTGTATTGATCATATTTATGTATCGTAATATTGTTCACTGGTGATCTTATTTATTTATCGTAGTGTTATTCTCTGTTGATCATATTTATTTATTGTAGTGTTATTCTCTGTTGATCATATTTATTTATTGTAGTGTTATTCTCTGTTGATCATATTTATTTATTGTAGTGTTATTCTCTTTTGATCATATTTATTTATTGTAGTGTTATTCTCTGTTGATCGTGCGAGATTTGTGCTTCAGTTGTTGCTGCTACAGAGTCGCTTATACTGATCGTTATCCACTTTGTGAGAAATCAGATTTTGTAACCAAAACTGTTCATCTTCCAGGACACAAATGAGACTTTTGTATGTGAAAGCTAGAATATGTGGTGTGAAATCTTGGCGCCATATTAGATACCAAAGCGTGCTTTACTACATTGTTGAAGTTCAAATATATTTGTCATGAACTCTCAACTTTCCCATGATTCTCATCATTCTCTGTCCCCCCCCCCCCCCAAACGTCTTGAAAAACTCAGTTCTCTCGCATATTCAAGATTAAGATTCTAGTGACTGTAGGTAATAAAAAGAGAACACCTGACTTTTTAAAAGTATTGCAGTCTTTCCTTGTTTCTGTAGAATGTCATTGTTTCTGTAGAATGTCACTGTTTCTGTAGAATGTCACTGTTTCTGTAGAATGTCACTGTTTCTGTAGAATGTCACTGTTTCTGTAGAATGTCACTGTTTCTGTAGAATGTCATTGTTTCTATAGAATGTGCTCATTTATTAGAGCCCGGATGTTCAGTTTCACCAAGCCTGTGGACCGCAACTGTGTCCAAGAGTAGAGTGGCGGGCCGTACCTAGATCTACAAATCTTTGCCAAATTACGAACAATGTGGGAAAATGTACTGTTACTGCACCAGCAGTTGGAGCTGTGAATTCTCCCGCCTTTAGTAGAATACAACTAAAACTCAACGTTTCTTGGTCAACAATATTAATTTTTTTGTGTTAAAAAAGGCCACATTTTCATTATATAGCTTGTCGCAATAGAAATTTCGGCGAACCATCAGAAGTACACATCAGTCTTAGAATAGATCCCTGTCAAGATTCTGATCATCTGTCAAGTATAGTTTAATAATAAATGTTTTTGTCTAACAGTTTAATAACAGATGTTATAGTATGATATACAGAACCAGGCATAAAAATTGGAGGATACAATATTAACAACCTTCGGTATGCTGACGACACAGTACTGATAGCTGAGAACCAACAAGACCTGCAAAATCTCTTGAATAAAGTCGCCAAAGAAAGTGAACAGAAAGGCCTTACTTTGAACATCAAAAAGACAGAGACTATGGTTATATCTAAGAAACAGAATCCACCAGCATGCAGTATTAAATTAAACGGAACTATTCTAAAGCAGGTGCAGAAATTCAAATACCTTGGAGCAGTAATAACTTCAGATGGGAAATGCAGAACAGAAATTAGGAACAGAATAGGCCAAGCAAAGATTGCATTGCAGAGAATGAGAAACTATTAGCCAACACATCCTTATCAATGAATGTTAGAAAACGAGTCCTAAAATACTATATTGAACCTATCTTGTTATATGGAAGTGAATCATGGACAATAGGCAAGTCTGCACAAAAATCATTGGACAGCAGAAATGTGGTTTATTAGAAGAATGTTGCGAATTCCCTGGACAGCAAAAATAACTCATGAAGAATGTATGAGAAGAGCTGGAGAGACAAAAAACCTTGTCAAAAAGATAAGAGAGAGACAATGTACTTCCATAGGACATGCAATGAGAAGAGGGGGCATTGAAAATATTATAACAACAGGAAAAATAGAAAGAAGAGATCAAGAGGAAGACCAAGAGAAATGATACTGGACAGTCTGACGGGATGGTGTGAGAGGAGATCACCAACTGAGCTGATGACCTGCATGAAGGATCGTGTACTCTGGAGAAGCATAATAGCCAACGCCAGTCGGCACGGCACATGATGATGATGATGATAGTATGATAGTTTAATAATAGATGTTTTTGTCTAAAAATTTAATAACAGATGTTTTGGTATGATAGTTTAAGATCAGATGTTATAGTCTGAAAGTTTAATAACATGTTATGGTCTAATAGTCTAATAACAGATATTATAGTCTGAGAGTCTAAAAACATATGATATAGTTAGAAACAGCAAGTTATAGTCTGAGAGTCTAAAAACATATGATATAGTCAGAAACAGCAAGTTAAGTTATAGTCTGATAGTCTAATATATGTTATGATCTAATAGTCTAATAACAGATGTTATAGTCTGATAGTCTAATAATAGATGTTATAGACTGATAGTTTAATGACAGATGTTATAGTCTGATAGTTTAATATCAGATGTTTTAGTTTGATGGGATACGAAAAATATTTCGCTTTCAGTTTCTCTGTGTAACGTTCAACGCTTTCTCTCTGAGAACCTTCACATGTCTTCCTTCCTTTCTTTACTGGCGGTAGCAAGTTTTCTCAACTGCTTGTCCTTCATGGAAAGTTGCCGCCTAAATACCCCGTCCTTTGTGGTCCGTGTAAATGTTACTGTATACATTCAGACAGCAAAACTGACTCACTGTATGAAGCTGCTTATGTAGATTAAGTTCACACGGCAAATACTGTACTATATTTTCTTATCTCACTTACTAACACACTGTACTATGCTTTCTTATCTCACTTACTAACACACTGTACTATACTTTCTTATCTCACTTACTAACACACTGTACTATGCTTTCTTATCTCACTTACTAACACACTGTACTATGCTTTCTTATCTCACTTACTAACACACTGTACTATACTTTCTTATCTCACTTACTAACACTCTGTACTATACTTTCTTATCTCACTTACTAACACTCTGTACTATACTTTCTTATCTCACTTACTAACACACTGTACTATACTTTCTTATCTCACTTACTAACACACTGTACTATGCTTTCTTATCTCACTTACTAACACTCTGTACTATACTTTCTTATCTCACTTACTAACACTCTGTACTATACTTTCTTATCTCACTTACTAACACTCTGTACTATACTTCTTATCTCACTTACTAACACGAAAGTGAACAGAAAGGCCTTACTTTGAACATCAAAAAGACAGAGACTATGGTTATATCTAAGAAACAGAATCCACCAGCATGCAGTATTAAATTAAACGGAACTATTCTAAAGCAGGTGCAGAAATTCAAATACCTTGGAGCAGTAATAACTTCAGATGGGAAATGCAGAACAGAAATTAGGAACAGAATAGGCCAAGCAAAGATTGCATTGCAGAGAATGAGAAACATATTAGCCAACACATCCTTATCAATGAATGTTAGAAAACGAGTCCTAAAATACTATATTGAACCTATCTTGTTATATGGAAGTGAATCATGGACAATAGGCAAGTCTGCACAAAAATCATTGGAAGCAGCAGAAATGTGGTTTATTAGAAGAATGTTGCGAATTCCCTGGACAGCAAAAATAACTCATGAAGAATGTATGAGAAGAGCTGGAGAGACAAAAAACCTTGTCAAAAAGATAAGAGAGAGACAATGTACTTCCATAGGACATGCAATGAGAAGAGGGGGCATTGAAAATATTATAACAACAGGAAAAATAGAAAGAAGAAGATCAAGAGGAAGACCAAGAGAAATGATACTGGACAGTCTGACGGGATGGTGTGAGAGGAGATCACCAACTGAGCTGATGACCTGCATGAAGGATCGTGTACTCTGGAGAAGCATAATAGCCAACGCCAGTCGGCACGGCACATGATGATGATGATGATAGTATGATAGTTTAATAATAGATGTTTTTGTCTAAAAATTTAATAACAGATGTTTTGGTATGATAGTTTAAGATCAGATGTTATAGTCTGAAAGTTTAATAACATGTTATGGTCTAATAGTCTAATAACAGATATTATAGTCTGAGAGTCTAAAAACATATGATATAGTTAGAAACAGCAAGTTATAGTCTGAGAGTCTAAAAACATATGATATAGTCAGAAACAGCAAGTTAAGTTATAGTCTGATAGTCTAATAATATATGTTATGATCTAATAGTCTAATAACAGATGTTATAGTCTGATAGTCTAATAATAGATGTTATAGACTGATAGTTTAATGACAGATGTTATAGTCTGATAGTTTAATATCAGATGTTTTAGTTTCTGTAGAATGTCATTGTTTCTGTAGAATGTCACTGTTTCTGTAGAATGTCACTGTTTCTGTAGAATGTCACTGTTTCTGTAGAATGTCACTGTTTCTGTAGAATGTCACTGTTTCTGTAGAATGTCATTGTTTCTATAGAATGTGCTCATTTATTAGAGCCCGGATGTTCAGTTTCACCAAGCCTGTGGACCGCAACTGTGTCCAAGAGTAGAGTGGCGGGCCGTACCTAGATCTACAAATCTTTGCCAAATTACGAACAATGTGGGAAAATGTACTGTTACTGCACCAGCAGTTGGAGCTGTGAATTCTCCCGCCTTTAGTAGAATACAACTAAAACTCAACGTTTCTTGGTCAACAATATTAATTTTTTTGTGTTAAAAAAGGCCACATTTTCATTATATAGCTTGTCGCAATAGAAATTTCGGCGAACCATCAGAAGTACACATCAGTCTTAGAATAGATCCCTGTCAAGATTCTGATCATCTGTCAAGTATAGTTTAATAATAAATGTTTTTGTCTAACAGTTTAATAACAGATGTTATAGTATGATATACAGAACCAGGCATAAAAATTGGAGGATACAATATTAACAACCTTCGGTATGCTGACGACACAGTACTGATAGCTGAGAACCAACAAGACCTGCAAAATCTCTTGAATAAAGTCGCCAAAGAAAGTGAACAGAAAGGCCTTACTTTGAACATCAAAAAGACAGAGACTATGGTTATATCTAAGAAACAGAATCCACCAGCATGCAGTATTAAATTAAACGGAACTATTCTAAAGCAGGTGCAGAAATTCAAATACCTTGGAGCAGTAATAACTTCAGATGGGAAATGCAGAACAGAAATTAGGAACAGAATAGGCCAAGCAAAGATTGCATTGCAGAGAATGAGAAACATATTAGCCAACACATCCTTATCAATGAATGTTAGAAAACGAGTCCTAAAATACTATATTGAACCTATCTTGTTATATGGAAGTGAATCATGGACAATAGGCAAGTCTGCACAAAAATCATTGGAAGCAGCAGAAATGTGGTTTATTAGAAGAATGTTGCGAATTCCCTGGACAGCAAAAATAACTCATGAAGAATGTATGAGAAGAGCTGGAGAGACAAAAAACCTTGTCAAAAAGATAAGAGAGAGACAATGTACTTCCATAGGACATGCAATGAGAAGAGGGGGCATTGAAAATATTATAACAACAGGAAAAATAGAAAGAAGAAGATCAAGAGGAAGACCAAGAGAAATGATACTGGACAGTCTGACGGGATGGTGTGAGAGGAGATCACCAACTGAGCTGATGACCTGCATGAAGGATCGTGTACTCTGGAGAAGCATAATAGCCAACGCCAGTCGGCACGGCACATGATGATGATGATAGTATGATAGTTTAATAATAGATGTTTTTGTCTAAAAATTTAATAACAGATGTTTTGGTATGATAGTTTAAGATCAGATGTTATAGTCTGAAAGTTTAATAACATGTTATGGTCTAATAGTCTAATAACAGATATTATAGTCTGAGAGTCTAAAAACATATGATATAGTTAGAAACAGCAAGTTATAGTCTGAGAGTCTAAAAACATATGATATAGTCAGAAACAGCAAGTTAAGTTATAGTCTGATAGTCTAATAATATATGTTATGATCTAATAGTCTAATAACAGATGTTATAGTCTGATAGTCTAATAATAGATGTTATAGACTGATAGTTTAATGACAGATGTTATAGTCTGATAGTTTAATATCAGATGTTTTAGTTTGATGGGATACGAAAAATATTTCGCTTTCAGTTTCTCTGTGTAACGTTCAACGCTTTCTCTCTGAGAACCTTCACATGTCTTCCTTCCTTTCTTTACTGGCGGTAGCAAGTTTTCTCAACTGCTTGTCCTTCATGGAAAGTTGCCGCCTAAATACCCCGTCCTTTGTGGTCCGTGTAAATGTTACTGTATACATTCAGACAGCAAAACTGACTCACTGTATGAAGCTGCTTATGTAGATTAAGTTCACACGGCAAATACTGTACTATATTTTCTTATCTCACTTACTAACACACTGTACTATGCTTTCTTATCTCACTTACTAACACACTGTACTATACTTTCTTATCTCACTTACTAACACACTGTACTATGCTTTCTTATCTCATCTACTAACACTGTACTATACTTTCTCATCTCATCTACTAACACTGTACTATACTTTCTCATCTTATCTACTAACACTCTGTACTATACTTCTTATCTCACTTACTACACTCGGTACTATACTTTCTCATCTCATCTACTAACACACTGTACTATACTTTCTCATCTTATCTACTAACACACTGTACTATACTTTCCATCTCATCTACTAACAACTGTACTATACTTTCTTATCTCACTTACTAACACTCGGTACTATACTTTCTCATCTTATCTACTAACACACTGTACTATACTTTCTCATCTCATCTACTAACACACTGTACTATACTTTCTCATCTCATCTACTAACACACTGTACTATACTTTCTCATCTTATCTACTAACACTCTGTACTATACTTTCTTATCTCACTTACTAACACTCGGTACTATACTTTCTCATCTCATCTACTAACACACTGTACTATACTTTCTCATCTTATCTACTAACACACTGTACTATACTTTCTCATCTCATCTACTAACACACTGTACTATACTTTCTTATCTCATCTACTAACACACTGTACTATACTTTCTCATCTTATCTACTAACACACTGTACTATACTTTCTCATCTCATCTACTAACACACTGTACTATACTTTCTCATCTTATCTACTAGATTACTCACCCAGTCCGGGAGTTATGGTAATTATAATCAATATCAGGCGGAAATAATCTGAAGTCTCCATCTTCTATTCTTGTCTAACCTACCAAAAGAAAAAAAGATGAAGTGTCAAGAATAAAAACTGACTTAATTTTAGCAAAATGGTGGCAGGAGTGGCAGCGTTGCCTTGGAAGTGTAGTAAAGTAAGTCGGAGAGTGAGTAAGTTGTTCTGACTTGCCAGCAGGTTGCCGGGAGTGTGGGGGGGGGGAGGGGATCCTCTGTTCTATGTGTGGAGAGAGCTGAGGCGACAGATGTATCAGTCTCGTAGACATCACTCTGACATAAAGCGACATTCTATCTTAAGTAGAGACAAATATGGCATTACTCCACATTATTCAAATAGTGGAATATATGACATTCTTTCAGATGAATAACAGGGTCAGAAAAAAAGAGATAAACATGAAATTAAATGACATTTTCTCCTACACATACTGTACGTGATATTGCACGACATTATCAAAAGCATGAAATCATTTATTTTGTCTTTCACATACAGGTTAGGCGCTCGGCTTACCAACCCGGTGCTACCAGGTTCAAGTCCTGGCAGTGAGGATTTTGTTCTGGTACACACCAAAAAGGCCCCGGGGTTCACCCAGGCTCTAAAAATTGGAACCAGAGAAATCTGGGAAGGTAAAGCGGCCAGGCGTGATACTGACCACATCAGACTTTCATGTGCCGAAGGTCTTGGAAACACAGGCCTAACACCGTATTACCAATATGCTTTAATGGCAGGGAAACGGGAATTTTGCCTTTTACATTTTACTGAGGAAACTGGTAGTAAAGAACAGGTCTTATGTTTTATGTAACTTTTAATTTTACATGTAAAAGGGAGGCGACTGCAGTAAAACTGGTTTAAATAATAAAGTTAGACAGAGGTGTATGGTGTAGTTTTACAAAGTGACAGAGGTACTGAGTAAAGCGAGAAAAAACGAATAGAAAGTATGAGAATGTATAAATGAAAAACATACAACATCCGATATTTCAGCGTGAGCCTTTTTCGAGGATTACAAGCACAAACGAGACAAAAAACCCCATAAAACCAAACGAAGAACGTATCTTAATATGGCCTCCTCCAGTAGTAGGAAACAGATAAAGGCGTGTCCACTAGAAGATGCATAGAGACCACGCGGGCCACATAAAGGATACACCGATAGAGCCAATCATAAAAAGGAGGTGGAGAGAGAGGAGGAAAACAGGTGGTTGAAGGGGGGAAGAGCAATAGAAACATGATAGCCGCTAGAGGAGAAGATGTGGGGGGGGGGGGGGGGAACGGAGAGATAATGACAGAAGAACATAAACACCTGCAGGGAGAAAAGAGCTTAATATTGAAGAAGGCTGGCTAGTAAAGAGGATTAAAGAGAGAAAACTTAAATATTTTGGACATATTAAACGTCATGATAAATTAGAGAAGACCATACTGGAAGGATACATAATGGGAAAAAGAAAAAGAGGAAGACCAAAACGAAGATGGCTGCAAGACATTGTTGACGATCTGCAAATGGATGCAGCAGCAGCAGGCCATCTTGCTCACAACCGAGAGGCCTACAGGAGTGCTGTTTGGGAAGCAAAGTTCCGCAAGGGACATGTAAGCAAATGAAATGAATGAAGGGAGAAAATATGAAACTGGTGAATAGGACAAGACCCTATAAACACCAATATGTTGCCAGAGAAGAAAAGAGGGTGGCGGTAGGGAGGGGTAGCTAGGAGAAAGAAAGTAAAAAAAAATGGGGGGAGGGGGTGCAAAACTAAAGAAGTTACAGAAAGCTGAAGACATTGTTAATTCCAGCTGGGTGGAGACAGGTGAAACCCTCCTGAACTGATAACGTGGACTTAGGGAAGGAGATCTGGCTAGCCTCGACAACAAACAGACAAGTGTTACATCTACGGCGTCCGCAACGTCTGGTACCATAAAAAGTGTCATCTGTCTTAAGATGACTACGAATTAAAAGGTCCCTGAGGTTCTTGTCCCGTCTGTACGCCACCAATGGGGGTTCCCCAAAAACTTCACGTGTATCAGGCTCGGTCTGGAGGAGATGGAGATGGCGAAACAGTACGTTCTTAACTGCCTTACTATGAGGGTGGTACGTGAGTACCAGTATAACTTTGTCCGAGCTACAGTGTTAGTTTAGGAGTGAGGGCATTATATGGCTGATGCGGTTCACCTGCACTTAATGTTATTTACACTATTTTACCTGCACACGTTGTGGTATGAAGCACATGGGGGGGGGGGGGGAGATCGTTTTCCCCAACATCTTACTGATATTTCTAAGAGGACCTGGACACCTGTGACTAAACATTTTTGCCTTACCAACCACAAGGGAAAACAGGACATTTATGTTAGTGCGATCCACTCTTGTTCTGCTGATGTACGATCTCGGAGGGTCCTAGAATAGCGCCTTATTTTCCAGGCTAGCTGTCTCCACCCAGCTGGAATTAACAATGTCTTCAGCTTTCTGTAACTTCTTTAGTTTTCCAACCCCCCTGCCCCCCCCCCATTTCTTTTACTCTCTTTCTCCTAGCTACCCCTCCCTACCGCCACCCTCTTTTCTTCTCTGGCAACATATTGGTGTTTATAGGGTCTTGTCCTATTCACCAGTTTCACATTTTCTCCCTGCAGGTGTTTATTTCTTCATTCATTACCTCTCCGCTTCCCTCCCCCCTCCCCCGACATCTTCTCCCCTAGCGGCTATCATGTTTCTATTGCTCTTCCCTCCCCCCTCCTTCAATCACCTGTTTTCATTCTCTCTCTCCACTTCTTCTTTACAATTGGCTTTATCGACTTATCCTTTGTGTGGCCCCGCGTGGTCTATGCATCTTCTAGTGGACACGCATTTTTCTGTTTCCTACTTCTGGAGGAGGCCATATTAAGATAAATTCTTCGTTTCGTTATGTTTTTTTTGTCCCGTTGTGCGTGTAATCCTGAAAAAGGCTCACGCCGAAATATCGGATGTTGTACGTTTTTCATTTATAAATTTTCATACTTTTATTCGTTTTTTTTTCTCACTTTACTCACTCCCTCTGCCATTTTGTAAAACTACATCATACACCTCTATCTACCTTTATTAATTTTACATAAACAGCAGGCATTATGTCTTATATAAGTCTTAATTTTAAATAAACAACAGGTCTTATGTTTTATGTAAGTAATTTTAAATAAACAACAGGTCTTATGTTTTATGTAAGTCTTAATTTTACATACACAACAGGTCTTATGTTTTATGTAAGTAATTTTAAATAAACAACAGGTCTTATGTTTTATGTAAGTCTTAATTTTACATACACAACAGGTCTTATGTTTTATGTAAGTAATTTTAAATAAACAACAGGTCTTATGGTTTATGTAAGTAATTTTAAATAAACAACAGGTCTTATGGTTTATGTAAGTAATTTTAAATAAACAACAGGTCTTATGGTTTATGTAAGTCTTAATGCAGCCTTGCACTTATCTCAGTTTTACAATCGATCTAAGCTTTACATGTTATTATGTAGTTACATTTTTATGCTGTTACGCTTTATTATGTTCTTACATTTTATTATAGTGTTACATTTTATCTACGTTGTATATTTTATGTACATATCATAAATTTTAAATTATTTTTAACTCTACCGACAAATTATCATACAAAAAATAAACTGAACATGTACTTCATACTACAGAGAAATGAATATATGCTGTATACAAGAAGAATTGAATATGTACAGTACAAGAAAAAGAATTAAATCCATACCATATTCTACAAACAACTGAAACTGTACAGTATGCTACAAAAAACTGAAAATATACATATATGCACAAGCAACTTAAACTATGCACAAACAACTGAAACTATACTGTATGCACAAGCAACTGAAACTATACTGTACGCACTCACAACTGAAACTATACTGTATGCAGCAAACAACTGAAATTATACTGTATGCAGCAAAGAACAAACTATGCTGTATTCACAAGTAACTGAAACTATACTGTACGCCAAGAAGAACTGAAACTATAATGTATGCTGCAAAAAAACTGAAACTATGCTACGGACGCATTTCCAGTACTATATAAACTCACTACTGTCACACCGATCAAGTGATTCTAATTTTCCACTTCATTATTCATTCGTGTGAAAACAGGAAAATAATAAATTATGTTTTTGAAACAGTTACGGGCACCATATGTTGCTCTCATTTTCTGTGTACGTGGTGTTTTTGAACTCTCCAAATCTGGATCATATAACAAAACACTCATATATTTCCATATACATTTCTTATACATCTGACACGCACTGTATTTTCAAAACAGCGTTTTACGAAACAATTTGATCATTTAATTTGCTAAGTTAACTTCTTCTTTGCTCGCATTGTCTGTCTATATCTGCAGTCCTGTCTCTTTGATAAATTTCACCGTTTTTTGTTTCATGTATGGAACCGTAGAGCTTATCTTCTTTAGTGGTTTCACTGAGCCAGTAATTATTTCTCAGTGTCTCGTAGTTGGTGCAGTTCTGGAGGATATGTTCCACAGTTTGGGGCACTTGGGCACATGCACATAGATTAGTAGTAACAACCTTAAACTTTGTATACATATGACTTCGGAGTCGGCTGTGTCCTGTTCGGAGATGGAGAATGGTGACTTGTTCCTTTCTGTTTAGCATGTGATAGTCATCATGTGGTGGTGTTTGTGGCTTCCTGTAGGTTTTTATCATGATTTTCTTCTGATTATAGGTGATTGGTATGTCTGGTTCTCCATTTCAGTGCCCTCTTTGGCCAGACGGTCAGCTTTCTCACTGCCTGGTATCCCACAGTGGGAGGAAATTCACTGCAAGGTGACTCTGTGTTGTATGCCAATTTTTGACAAGGCATCCTTAAGGTCTGGTAGTTTGTTGCACTGAAGAGCTTCCAGTACTGATCTTGCGTATGTGAGAATTACTACGGGGCAAGTATCAATTCTGGAGTCTGATAGTTTTTCAACTGCAGCAATAATTGCCCTAACTTCTGCATCAAAGTTGTTGCAGTATTTTCCAGTGGGTATGGAAATCTTGCCAGTGGTGTTGTTTGGATATTCAATATGTGCTCCTGGCCCTCCATTCTTTATGGCATTGTGTACAGATCCATCTGTATACACACGTATCCAGGTGTCACATGGATATTTGTCATCTAGAACACTAAATGTGGCTGTTGATCTTACAAGACTACTCTGCATCTCACCATTCTGCACACCTTTCACTTCAGTTTGAATAGTTATTTGTGTATAATCTGCTTCTTTCCATGGTGTATGCTCTGGTACAGATGATAATGGAGCGACTACAGTTGGAAGGTCTGGTATCAGCTTACGCATATGCTTGGCCTGATGAATGAAGCTGCTTCTTTTAAACCTTCTTAGTGCCAAGTTATTGAATCTCTCCTTCAGGGGATGGCTTATAGAGCTGAGGAATTTCTCTCCCAAGGTTACGACCTTTGTGTCTCTACGTTCTTTTAACACTTGAACACCAACTATTTTCTGCATTTCTACTATTAGTGTGGACCTCATGGCACCTGTGATAATCCGTAGTGACTGATTTTGTACCTTGTCTAGATTATGCAGCGTAGTGTTTGATGCTGTGCACCAAGATGTTGAGCCATATTCTAAATGTGGTAGAATACTTTGTTGATATACATTCTTGAGGATTCTTTCACTAGCTCCCCATGTGGTTCCACTCAGTTTTCTTAATATGGCTAGTTTTCTTCTGGCTTTTGCTTCTGCACTGTTGATGTGTTGCTTCCAGGTCAGTTTTGAGTCAAGAGGCACTCCTAAGCAAGTTTGTTGGTTGTCCATCCTTAAGGATATTTCATTTTCATGAATTTTACCTGCTTTCTGTTTAGATGAGAGAGTTAACAGAGTAGTACTTGATTTCTCTGTGTTTATACTTACACACCATTTGTTTGTCCATGATGTCAAGATATCTGCTTCTCTTTGGAGTCTCTGTGTAGCAAATGTCGCGTGTTCATCTGTACACCACATGACCAGATCATCTGCATACAATGCCGCTTTGATTCCATAGGGAAGTTCCTTGACCAAGTCATTAATGAATACTAAGAATAGTATAGATGAAAGGACTCCTCCTTGTGGTACACCGTGTCGCAGAAATACTTTCTGGTTTTTGTGTCCATCCATTACTACTTTTGCTCTTCTATTGTGTAAATAGGACTTTATCCAACTGTACAGTCTTCCATTCACATTGCAGTTTCTTAGTTTCCACAGCAGACCTTTTTTTCCATACTTTATCGAAGGCTTTCTTCAGGTCTATCCAAGCTGCTAGTACATGGTTTTTCTCTTGGAATGCGTCCTCAATCTCTTGAGGGAGGTTAGTCACTTGATCTTCTGTACTGTAGTACTGCATAAATCCTGCTTGTGGAATGAGAAGGTTTTCACTTTTTAGGTACCATTTTAGCCTCAAGTCAATGATGCGTTCCATCGTTTTGCAGAGGCAGCTAGTGAGACTGATTGGCCTGTAGCTGGAGGTCGTATCACTGTTTTTCCCTGGCTTTAGCAGTGGTACCATGCTTGCTTCCTTCCAGATTTGAGGTAACTTACCTGTGCTGAGTGGCAAAGTGGTTAGTGCACTGGTCTCTCATGGCGAAGGTCGGGGGTTCGAATCCGGCCGGAGGCACCCCACTGTAGAAATGGGTACCCATCTTCTTCTGGAGTTGGGGAAGGAAAGGTGACCAGGCATGATACTGACCATATCATCCTCTAGTGTGTTGAACGGTCAAGAAAAATATGGGCACTAACACCATATCATTATGTGCCTCTAAGGCATGACATGATTACCTTTACCTTTTTTTAACCCGTGCTCTACCACATGTTGAAAATATCCAGCAGCTTTCCCATTGCTGCCATTTGCATGTTCTTGATCATTTCATTGGACACTCCATCTGGTCCTGGTGATTTCATTGGTTTCAGTTTACTGACCGCTAGGTCTAACTCGCTGCGTGTGATTGGTGTATCCATGACCTCCACTTTTCTGACTTGTTCCTCTTCTTTCTGTGGGTCAGTGCGCACTGTACGCTCTTTCTCTGGATGGATATCAATGTTGCAGTCCTGTGCAAACATGCGAGCAAAGTGATCTGCTACCTGCTTACCTGCAAGAGTTTTCCCATCCTCTATTAGTGTAATCTTTGTACTTCTTCCAGTGCTCTCATCGTTTAACTGTTTGATTAGTTTCCACAGTTTTCTTCCATCCTTTACAAAGTTTAGGGACTCTGTTTTCTCTCTCCAACTTTCCCGTCTGGCTTGCAGCTTGGCTCTCTGAAATTTGGCATAGAATGTTGGTAATTATTGTGGTGTTTTTGGCATGGTCTATTTTCTGCTTGCTTTCGAGCTGCTTCCACATCATCATGGAGTTTTCCCAGCTCACTAGACCAGTATGGTTTATAGTCCCTGCGAGCTCCTCTAGGAATGGTTTCACGAGCGGCCTGAAGGATACAAGCATTGAATTCCTTCACTATGCTTTTAATATCCTTACCTTCTATGGACAGCTGTCCCACCAGGATACCTGTATGATGTCTGTACATTGTCCATTTTCCTTTTTTATAGTTCCATCTGGGGAGAGGGCTGCTGATGTTAAGGGGTTCAATTTCTATTGTCAGGAAGACTGGTCGATGGTCGCTACCTCCAAGTTATTTTCCAACTTCGCATGTGATGTTCCACTTCAGGCCAGGATAGTGAAATGACAGATCTGGTGTTGAGGTTGTATGCCAAGCCCTTGAGTAAAATGGTGGGGGATCCAGTGACTGGTTGATCAGGAGAAGTCCATTATCATCCTGCCAGCTCTCAACTTCCTCTCCTCTCTTGTCTATGTGGTCATAGCCCCAGCTCTGGGAATGGCTGTTAAAATCACCACAGACCATCAGTCTCTCTTTGTGTGGGATTGTTTCCAGAGCAAGTGGGCGGTCATTAAGACAGTAATAGTTAAGGAGGTGGAAGTCTGTATTACTGGTTTTTATATGGATCATATGATGTTCGGCTCCTTCCATGAACACTCCCACCTGACATGCGCTGATGTTATTCTTAACAAGTGTGAGTACTCCTCCTTTTCTTCTGTCCTGTCGGTCTGATCTAAAACACTGGTAGCCTCTGATTTTAAAGGCGGCATCTTTGGTTAGGTGTGTCTCCTGTATGCAGCATATACTTACCTGCTCTGCAAAAAGTATGTTCTCTAGTTCCACCTTTTTGCTATAGCCATCTCTAACACTGCTGACACCCTCAGCATTCCACTGCATTATTTTAAGTTCTTGCTTTTTGGCTGTTTTCTTCCGTTGTACTTTTTGGCCAGTAGCTCTACTCTCATGTCTCCTGACTCCACAAGACGAACTGAGAGGACCTCCAGTAGCATTGGGTGGACCCTTTCGAGGCAGGGGGCCCGGCACTGCACCTGCCTGGTTAGTCTTCACAGGGCAAGCACCATGTTTGAAAACTGCAGATAGAGACATTTCATTAGCGATAATGCGTGTTACCCTGATTTTTGCGATGCGCCTTTTGGCTGGGTACCTCCGACTTCAGCACCTTTCCTTGCTAGGGCAGACTGTGGTATTGCTCGGACTGCCATGAAGACAGTGTGGCTGGCCTAGCCAAAACTTTGTTTTCCAGCCTCTGGTGGCTGTATGTAAGTCCCTTCTCCATGTCAGACGTGTTGAGACACTTCCACAGAGGCACTCCGACTTTGGGATGAGGAATCCGATGAGTGCTTCAACGATATCCATTCCCCGCCACCTATAGTCTGCTGGCTCTGTTTTGTTTACATCATTCTGATAGCCATTGTTGTAAAGACCCATAGGCTTGTCACGTCCTGGATTCATCAGTTTCACACCAGACTTTCCTCATTTCTGCGGGAGATCTCCATGTCGCCATTCGTCCACCAACCTGACATTACATTTTACAAAAATAACACTTACAATTAGTGTTAATTGTTACAAGTTTCTGAGCTACAGAAGTAGGTCAGAGTTTTTAAGCAAACAGATCTATGTTCCCTGTCTGACAAAGACTATGTTAAGATAAGTGTGCTCTATGTTCCCTGTCTGACAAAGACTATGTTAAGATAAGTGTGCTCTATGTTCCCTGTCTGACAAAGACTATGTTAAGATAAATGTGTTCTATGTTCCCTGTCTGACAAAGACTATGTTAAGATAAGTGTGTTCTATGTTCCCTGTCTGACAAAGACTATGTTAAGATAAGTTTGTTCTATGTTCCCTGTCTGACAAAGACTATGTTAAGATAAGTGTGTTCTATGTTCCCTGTCTGACAAAGACTATATTAAAATAAGTGATTTCTTAACACAGTTGTTCCCAGGGAGAGTTACTTTAACTAAAATCTAATCACTGACATACACATGAACAAATCTTCTTTAATCACTGACATACACATGAACAAATCTTCTTTAATCACTGACATACACATGAACAAATCTTCTTTAATCACTGACATACACATGAACAAATCTTCTTTAATCACTGACATACACATGAACAAATCTTCTTTAATCACTGACATACACATGAACAAATCTTCTTTAATCACTGACATACAAATGAACAAATCGGCTTTAATCACTGACATACACATGAACAAATCTTCTTTAATCACTGACATACACATGAACAAATCTTCTTTAATCACTGACATACACATGAACAAATCTTCTTTAATCACTGACATACACATGAACAAATCTTCTTTAATCACTGACATACACATGAACAAATCTTCTTTAATCAATGATATACAAATGAACTAATTCCTAAACTTTCTCACGTAATACACATTGTCAGAACTGGTTTGTCCAAGCTATCACTCATTTATCAACGCGTCACTGAAATACGAATTGTCACATTTTGCCATATAAGATATAAAAAAGTAAAGGTAATCCTGTCATGTCTTAGAGACACATAGGGATGTGGTGTTAGTGTCCATAAATAAGATATAGGAAGTAAAAAAATGGTATAAAATAACACTCTTTGATTTTTAAAAAAATTCACATTTTTATTCCAAACACTTTTGTTTGTTTTTGCTGTTATCAGAGACTGGCACGTTCTTTCTAAGATTTACTGGGGGCGAAATGAAGTTAATTTAGAAAGTTATTAATTTAGAGGCTAGTTAATTTAGTTAGTTGCTAAGTCTGTTTAACTCTTTCATATCCACGGGCATCCTTCAGCATAAAGCAGCGCTCTGTAAGCTTCCTGGTGCAGTTTTCATCAAGTCTGAGAGACACTGACATGTCTAGACAAAGACACACTTTCAAGATGAGAACATCTAAGATGAAGGTGTACAAGTCTGCTGGCTTGTACATTCTGTATACGGGTACGCACATGCAAATATGTTATAGAACACCAAATATCGTCTGATATACGTCAGAGGGCACACATGCCTGATGATGTATGCTAGAAAATATAAATATCTGATGATATATGCTAGAAAATACAAATATCTGATGATGTACGCTAGAGAATACAAATATCCGATGATATTCATTTCCTATTCTATTTCAAAGTGTAGAATGGCAATGACTTTTCTTTTTGTTTCATTTAACTAATATTTGTTTCAACTAACTTCTTCTCTGGTGCATAGTTAAATGTATGCATTAATCCACAACTTGACTAAGTTTATTTTCTTTTATAAACACAATTTAAAAATTAGTCATTCATTTTGTTTAATGACGTGGAGGGCTGATCAAGAGAACATTAACTGAACTAGGCGTTCTGGATAGATGTTTCACACTGGGTGTTAAGAGAGGGACTAACGAGAGAATGAGCTTTGTTTTCAATAGGTTCTCTGTCACACAACTTTAAAATAGGTTCTTTGTCAAATAACTTTAAAATAGGTTCTCTGTCACACAACTTTAAAATAGGTTCTTTGTCAAATAACTTTAAAATAGGTTCTCTGTCACACAACTTTAAAATAGGTTCTTTGTCAAACAACTTTAAAATAGGTTCTCTGTCACACAAGTAGGTTCTGTCATACAACTTTAAAATATGTTCTCTGTCACACAGCTGTAACCTATGTTCACTGTCACATAACTTTAACCTAGGTTTTCTGTCACATAACTTTAACCTAGGTTTTCTGTCACATAACTTTAACCTAGGTTTTCTGTCACACAACTTTAACAATATTTCAGACAGTGGAGACTCAGACTGGACCTCGTGGTCAGTTTCTGTCATGCTCACTATCCAGGCACGGAAAGGCGGGTGGTGGGGAGTGGTGGGGGTTGTTTCTAGAAAGTGGAGAGAGGGGCAGGGGAAAAACCGCCTTCAGCGCCCCCTCACCAGCCCAGACCTGAGGGTACAAGGTTGTTACCACGCCCTTTCTCTACGGGCACCGAGTTCTACGTACGTTCATACAAATATACTGCCTGCATAAGTTCATACAAATATACTGCCTGCATAAGTTCATACAAATATACTGCCTGCATAAGTTCATACAAATATACTGCCTGCATAAGTTCATACAAATATACTGCCTGCATAAGTTCATACAAATATACTGCCTGCATAAGTTCATACAAATATACTGCCTGCATAAGTTCATACAAATATACTGCCTGCATAAGTTCATACAAATATACTGCCTGCATAAGTTCATACAAATATACTGCCTGCATATAATGAACATAATTATAAGTGAAATTTGTTGTTAAATTTTAAACTTTTACTTTACGCTTTGTGTTCTATACAGGCAGTAACTACTTTCATGCAACAAAGTTACTCTGGCACACTAATGATGGTGTAGCACATCTTCTATTCCATAAAATTTATCAGACAAGAAACAACGGGTCTTTGCCTCAGTAAACTGCTTTAGCACAACGCTGTGTAGCACTCATGAACAAGCAGACAAACAACTTTAGATGTGAGAGACAGAACACTTTAGATATGAGAGACAGAACACTTTAGATATGAGAGACAGAACACTTTAGATGTGAGAGACAGAACACTTTAGATATGAGAGACAGAACACTTTAGATATGAGAGACAGAACACTTTAGATATGAGAGACAGAACACTTTAGATGTGAGAGACAGAACACTTTAGATATGAGAGACAGAACACTTTAGATATGAGAGACAGAACACTTTAGATGTGAGAGACAGAACACTTTAGATGTGAGAGACAGAACACTTTAGATGTGAGAGACATAAGAAATAATAAGAGGATGACCATGATTGAACCCACGGACCCTGGTAGAAGCGACAGCCGCTTAGCCAGGACAAGACAAGGCACCACCCACTCGGCCATCTCACACTGTGCACTTTGATATCATTACAGTCAGTCCAGACAGTTGTGATAAGTACA
Source organism: Achatina immaculata (assembly GCA_009760885.1). NCBI lineage: Eukaryota > Metazoa > Mollusca > Gastropoda > Stylommatophora > Achatinidae > Lissachatina > Lissachatina immaculata. Next base: position 2,783 of record CM019715.1, on the reverse strand, counting down.
GGTCAGTAGTGATAAGTAATAGAAGGTGATAATTACGAGATAGAAGTGATAAGTACGTGACAGAAATGATGAATACGAAATTGAAGTGATGAGTACGAGATAGACGTGATGAGTACAATATAGAGGTGATGAGTACGACATAGAAGTGATGAGTACGACATAGAAGTAATGTGTACGACATAGAAGTGATGAGTACGACATAGAAGTGATGAGTACGAGATAAAAGTGATGAATACGAAATTGAAGTGATGAGTACGACATAGAAGTGATGAGTACGACATAGAAGTGATAAGTACGACATAGAAGTGATGAGTACGACATAGAAGTGATAAGTACGACATAGAAGTGATGAGTACGACATAGAAGTGATGAGTACGACATAGAAGTGATGAGTACGACATAGAAGTGATAAGTACGAGACAGAAGTGATGAATACGAATTTGAAGTGATGTGTACGAGATAGAAGTGATGAGTAACTTTAACAACTTAACATAAACCAAATGTGGATTTAATGAGACGGAAAAGTTGATGCAGTATATGGGTTGTCAGATAACCGCGCACACGACACGTGATCACAGTTATGTGCCTGAAACACGAGTCTAAATTACCATAAATTATTTGCTAGATACAAGTGAGGGCAATGTACTGCCATTTTGTCGAGAATTTCATCGTCATCATCATCATATAACAGTATATTGGAAAATGTACTGTTACGATGGTTAGATTTTGCATAAAATGGATATAATACGGGGTATTTTAATATTTGGACCATTTGTTTTAAAGCTTTGGTATTTTTGTTGTGGGGGAGTTCAGTTGAAAGGTCAGGGTGAGACGTTGGGTTCCACAGGATTTTTATGAACTTAGCCTTGACATGTTAGTAATAGAAAAGTTACTTACGGAATGTCCAGTGGGTGTTCGTGGGAAGGTCGTAAACAGGTAGAATCACGGACTGAGCGATTCTCGGGATAGAAACTTCGGTAAGATTTAGGGGATAGTTAGGACATGTTTAAGGAGTGAGAGGAGGAGATTTGGGGAGATGATTTTATGATTATTATGATAGAATGAGTATGATAGAGATAGAGTTAGGATAAATTATGAAGATTGATTAGTAGCTTGAGATTCATTATGATTGAAAATTCATTGTAGAGGTTGACTGAGTAGGATGTTCCAGATAGGATGCTAGGATGTGAAGTTGTATGTAAGGATCCATGAAATTTTCAGTGTGTTAATGAGTTCTTATTACATCATATTGAATGCCTGTTTTTCCTAGCTGAGAGTAGCAGTCTGTTGCACACTCCCTCCTTACATGGCGAACTAGTTCTCGTCTGGAGAGGAGTTTGATTGTTCATCTGTTTACTCAGTTTATTTGCTACATCCTCACTTATTCACCACTCATTTTTCCAATAATAAATATGTGTAAATGCCATATCAATTTGAGTGTTGGTGGTTCTCAAACTGTTGAGATGTGTTCGTTCTCTGTTACATATTAAAATTTCTCAGATGTAATCAGAAGATAGAGTAAGAAAAAGTAGTACAGTTTACCATGTGGGTGGCGGCTTTTACACAACTGCGAAGTAGTTCAATTATTGCCGTGTCTGTAACTAGCAGACAGATGCACGGCATGTGTCTGTAACTAGCAGACAGATGCACGGCACATCTAAATAAAGGGTGCAGTACGGCTAGAATCATCATCACCATCACCACCACCACCATCATCACCACAACCATCACCACCATCATCGCAATCATCATCATCATCGCCTTTCACTCCCATGAGAGCATAGGCCACGGATAAAGGCTCTCCTGTCATCCCTTTTCTTGGAATTATTCTCTGCTTCCTTCCATGTGCATCCCTTGTCTCTGAGCACTGTCATAATTTCTCTTCTCCAAGCAAGTCTAGGTCTTCCTCGTTTCCTATTTCCTTGAGGATTCCATGTCAGTGCCTGTCTTGCTATGCTGGTGTTGGGTTTACCTAGAGTGTGGTCAATCCACCTCCACTTCCTAAACATGATTTGTAGGTTCATAGGTTCTTGTCCTGTCCTTTCCCAGACCACATCGTTCCTGATCCTATCCTGCCATTTAATATTTAAAATCCTCCCCAAGCAGTAGTTCATGAATGTTTGTATCCTCTGTTGTATTGTCTTGGTCATAACCCATGTCTCTGAACCATATAGTAGGACAGTCTTTACGTTTGTATTGAAAAGCCTAAGTTTGGTTCTTGTTTTGATGTTCTTAGACGACCATATTTTGTTAAGTTGGATAAATGCTGTCCTGGCCTAGGTTATTCTAGCTTTAACATCCTTGTCTGTTCCCCCATATTTATCCACTATGCTGCCTAAATATGTGAAATACTCTACTTCCTCACTTGGCACTCCTTTAATTATCATGAGGTTATTGCCTGCACTATTGCTTTTCATTATCTCTGTTTTGTGTCTGTTAATATATAGTCCGAGTTTAGCTGAGTTCTTGCTTAAGATCTGAAGTGTCCTTTGCATTTGTGTGTGGCTGTGTGCCAGAGGCGCCACATCATCTGCGAAGTCAAGATCTTCCAATTGGTTCCACAAATGTCCATTGTATCCCTTTTCTTTTGTCGAGAATTTGCTGTCTCATCATTCTTTGGGAGTAATCTCTCCTAACATTTCCGGAGTTTTCGCTTTGACGACATAAGGCCCAGTCTGGCCTCACTAGTTGCCTTGCTGTCGCTATTGTGTTAACAAATAATGTTTATTTTGTATCTCCTTATGTTTTGGATTCTGTGAGTAAGACTTCTTTAAGTGTAATAC
>CM019714.1:28256021-28267239 GCA_009760885.1 Achatina immaculata | reverse complement strand
TGTTTTGTTATTATTTTCTTTTCTCACATCTAAAATGTTTTGTTATCATTTTTCTGTCTCATCTAAATTGTTTTGTTCATATTTTTTTTTAGGTTAATCATATTACTTCTCTGTAAAGCATGTTGAGTGTATATCCTCCCAGGATGTATAACATCCAGGAAGTTCAGTGTTTCTTTCCAAATGTTGAGTGAATGTAGAAAGTTCTCCCATATTTTGAGTGAATGTAGAAAGTTCTCCCAGATGTTGAGTGAATGTAGAAAATTCTCCCATATGTTAAGTTACTGTAGAAAGTTCTCCCATATGTTGAGTTATTGTAGAAAGTTCTCCTATATGTTGAGTTAATGTAGAAAGTTCTCCCAGATACTGAGTGAATGTATAATGTTCTCTCAGATGTTGAGTTAATGTACAGATTTCTCCCAGATGTTGAGTAAATTTAGAAAGTTCTCTCAGATGTTGAGTGAATGTAGAAAGTTCTCCCAGATGCTGAGCGAATATAGAAAGTTCTCCTCTATGTTGAGTTACTGTAAAAAGTTCTCCCCTATGTTGAGTTACTGTAGAAAGTTCTCCCATATGTTGAATGAATGTAGAAAGTTCTTTCATATGTCTCAGGTGCTTTCCTTACCAAAAATTGAATAAATTGTATTATCTCAGTCATCAACAAAAAAAAAAAAACCTTGATGAGCTTTTATTATGAAATTTATCCAGCAGGATAAAGTGTTTGGACACTGAAAGATTGTAAAGAATTGTATTTACTGATCAGAAGGAGAGAGAAGGTGACTGTGTTAAAGTCACAGAGAAATGATCATAGCTACCAGGCAAGACTCAGCTGATGACCCCTGGAAACATTACTTCTGCTTGACCTGAGGCATAGAAAGTTCTCCCAGATGTTGAGTTATTGTAGAAAGTTCATATTGTTACTTCTTATATTTTATTTCAATATTTATCAAAACATTACCATTTTTTTTAAAATCAGCAGCACCGTCTTTGTCAGAGTAAATATCCCATTTTTATCTTCTTTTTCTTGACTCTTTATGTTTTGAAACTTCATATGTGAATTCAGCTGTCAGTTTCTGAATCTTGATTTCTTGTTTTGTGTGAATTTTTTTGTTAATTTTAAGGTTTGCTCTTTTTTTTTTTTTAAAGTATGTGTAGACCCATTTATTCATCATTGTCTAGAACATCCATTTATTCCTCATTATCTAGAACTTCCATTTATTCCTCATTGTCTAGAACCTCCATTTATTCCTCATTGTCTAGAACTTCCATTTATTCCTCATTATCTAGAACTTCCATTTATTCATCATTATCTAGAACTTCCATTTATCCCTCATTGTCTAGAATTTCCATTTATTCATCATTGTCTAGACTATCTAATTACTTATTGTTCTGCTGCAGTGCAGTGATAATTGCAGGTTGCTGTCTGATAGGACTTTCTTGTTAGCTTTTAAGCTGAAAGTGACAAAATGTGAGCTTTTCAGTTCATAATACATGACAAAGTCTATGGATTCCATGTGTCACAGAATATGTTTAACTAGGTGAACCAGTTTTTTTGCTTGTTTTCAAGTGATTTGGAGAATGCGCCTTGTCCATGTTGCAGCAACTTAATTTCAACTCATTTGAATAGTTCCCAAAGAGAGAAGGAGGTATTTACTTCTTTAAAGTAAATCAAGTTGCAAAAAGATGGAAACATAAAAAAAAAAAAAAAACTAGTTTTCAAAGGATGTCTCCTTACAGAGTGTTTTTGTCAAGGATTACTCCCTTAGCCTTTGAATCAACAATGCAGCAGTTTTCCCAAGAACAGATACTACCATTAACTGCCATGTCAGCAAGGTTACCTCAGCTGATGGTAGGTGTGTACTACCATCAGCTGTCATGTTAGCAAGGCTGTCTCACTTGATGATAGGTGTTTACTACCATCATTTGTCATGTTAACAAGGTTGGGTCAACTAATGATATGTGTGTACTACCATTAGTTGTCATGTTATCAGGGTTGACTCAACTGATGATAGGTGTTTACTACCATCAGTTGTCATGTTATCAGGGTTGACTCAACTGATGATAGGTGTTTACTACCATCAGTTGTCATGTTAGCAAGGCTGTCTCACTTGATGATAGATGTGTACTACCATTAGCTGTCATGTTAGCAAGGTTGGCTCAACTGATGATAGGTGTTTACTACCATCAGTTGTCATGTTAGCAAGGTTGCCTCTCTTGATGATAGGTGTGTACTGCCATCAGCTGTCATGTTAGCAAGGCTACTTCACTTGATGATAAGTATATAACAACATTAATGACAATCATCATCATCTTCAGTTATATGGTTTCATTTCCTGTTTTCATGCTTGAAAATTTGTTTATATCTGTACCACAGATTTTGCTCTGTGGTAATGGTCCAGTGAACTTCAATGCCATGATCATGATGAAAAATGCTCCAGTTATATCCAAGAAGAACATCGTAGCTGTTGCATCTGTTGTAGAGAACCAAGCTAAAGCTGTTGTTGCGGAAAAACTGAACGTTAACCCTGCAGGTAGATTGTAACTGTGAATAAACATTATCATCATGCATCATTTGATTTTCATGCACGAATGCAGTCAGGTATCACATTCCCATTATCCTTCCAGTGCAAGACTTCTTACTAGTATGGCAGTAGAATTGCATACATTTTTAACACATTTTTACATTTTTATTTTCATTTTTTTTTCTGTGTATTTTAGAGGTTCTTTTTGTTTGTTTTTCAACAAATTTAACATTGCAATGATACAGTCATTAATTTGTATCAGAGTTAATGGATTGACAAAGTTACAAAGTGATAAAGTTATGAGGGGTGATTGATAAGTTCTCGGCATAAGGTACAACGGATTATTTGTGGGCAATTTTTTTTTTTTAATTTCTCAACATAGTCCCCTTGCAAGTTTATGCACTTAGTTCAGCAATCCTGGAGCATACAGATCCCTTCTTTGTAAGAGTCAGCATCTTGTGCCAGTAGAAAATGGCCTACAGCATGAGTGACATCATCATCTGAAGCAAATTTGTGAACACTGAGCTCCTTTTTTAGTTTGGTAAGCAGATAATAGTCCGGAGGGACCAAATCTGGGGAATAAGGAGGATGTTCAAGAAGATGGAAGCCACATTCATGAATGGCAACCATTGCCCATCACCGATTTGTGAACTGGGGCATTATCTTGATGAAAGATGACTCCTCTCATCAATTTCCTTCAACGCTTTTCCTTCAGTTTGACCTGCAGTTGCTTCACAAGATTAGCATAATAGGCCCTTGTGACAGTTCTGCCCTTTTGAAGATAGCCTACCAATAGCACAACTCCTGAATCCCAAAAGATGGAAGCCATCACTTTGCCTGCAGACAGAACCACCCTTGCTTTCTTTGGAGGTGGGGATCCATGATATTTCCACTGCTGTGACTGTTCTTTGGTTTCTGGTTGAAAATGATGAACCCAAGTCTCATCCATAGTCATAAATTGCTGAAGAAACTTTTCAGGATCTGCTGAAAATAGTCAAGATTTTCTCTTGACATGTTGAGACGCTGTTATTTGTGATCAGCTCCAAAAAGTTTCAGGACCCATTGAGCAGAGACATTTGTCATTTGAAGATCATTATGAATAATGGCATGAACACATTCCTGGGAGATGCCCAACTCATTAGCAATGTGCCACTCAGTTAGTCGTCGATCCTCCATTATCATGTCATGGATTCTGCTGGTGGTTTCATTGGTGGTTACCATTCTTGGTCTTCCTGGATAGGGATCATCTTCCAGACTCTCCCTTCCATATTTGAATTGAGCTTCCCATTTCTTCACTGTGCTGTAAGAAGGAGCACTCTCCCATAGAGTCTCCACTATATCCTTGTGGATCGCCTTCGATGATAAGCCCTTGATGCAGAGGTAGCGAATGACTGCTCGATGAGAAATTTTATCCATTTTCTCAATTTCTGCCACCCCTTACCACTTCAGTAGCCTGTAAAAAAAAATTTGTTGCAGTTAATTTCTTGAAAATTTCTGCTTAATCTTAATTAACCTGATCTACAAATGCACCTGATATCAACTTTGTGTTTCAAGTATTTATACCTTATGCTGAGAACTTATCAATCACTCCTCATATATTGTAATTTGTATTAACTCCTAAAGTTCACATTTTTTAAGCTGGAATTATTTTCATGTGAAAAGTACAGTAGAAGATGATAGAAAGTTTTATTTTTTCAGTCTTTACACTTTGAAGACACATGCATGATACATTAAAGTGAAGACACATGTATGAGGATCATACTGAAAGGCATGAAAAACAATTTTTTTTAATCAGAATTTATAGATAGAGAAAATATAAATGTATCACCTTAACTGCATCCTTTGCACTTCATGTAGAAGTCACATGACGTCACCATCATGTGTCACGTGATCACTAGGAGCATAAACAAAATGGCAGGTACTGAAGTTTCGTTTTGTCAACGTGCTGTTATTGAGTTCCTCGTTAAAGAGGAAATCCCTGCTGCTGAAATTCACCAAAGACTTCAACTTGTTTATAGAGATGTGTGTATGGGTGCTAGCAGTGTTAAGAGGTGTGTGAAATATTTCAAAGATGGAAACATGAGCATCCAAGATATGCCTTGCAGCGGTCACTTTTGAACTTTCCCCACTGAATGCAACGTGGAAAGGATTGACGACATCATTAAAGAAGACAGAAGTGTCACGGTATCTGAAATCACTGTAAATCTTGGAATAGGACACAATGCAGTACAGGAAATGATTGAAATCCTAGGCTATAGGAAAGTTTGTGCCCACTGGGTCCCACAGGAGAGAAATGTCCGGAAAGCAGTGCATCTGTGGCATTGGTCAACTGGAACGGCATTCTACCGGGAGGGTATTTTCAAACTTGCAGAGCAATGATAAAAATGTGTGCAGAGAAATGGAGATTATGCTGAAAAGTGAAGAAAAGGATGCACATTAAAGTGATACATTTATATTTTCTCTATCTATAAATTCTGATTAAAAAAAAAATTTTGCTCACGACTTTCAATATGACTCCCGTGTGATACATTAAAGTGAAGACACATGTATGATACTTTAAAGTGAAGACATATGTATGATACATTAAAGTGAAGACACATGTATGATACTTTAAAGTGAAGACACATGTATGATACATTAAAGTGAAGACACGTGTATGATACATTAAAGTGAAGACTGAAATAGTATCATGCCTAGTTCCAGCATCACTTGAAGCAGGGTATAATGTCTACCAGTTTAAAGCAGAACTTGTACTTGTATGAACTCTCTGTAGCTGTGCGCTGTTGTTCTTTGCAGCCAATTTTGTAGAGATGTTGAGGCATAGCATCGTATCTGTGTGGGAGTGGGTTATGGTAGCTACTTTTTCAGTCCTGGAGTACAGCTAAAAACCAGAGGGTGTCCAATGCTTCTTTAGCAGACTCCACCACTATGGGGACTATGGTGATCCCTGCCCCATTAGCCAGGCTAGGCCTGTTACTGGGGGTACTACGGAGAGGTGGGACAGGGTCTTGGTCAGCTATGGTGTAGCATAGCCTTGTAAGTAATATTTTTTATTATTATTATTATTATTAGTATTATTATAATTATTATTATTACTAGTGATATGATCGTGAATATAGTTAAGAAGGTATTGGGGGCAGGATAGTAGATCAAACGGCGACAGAAAGGTGGATAGTTAGAGGGGCAAAGAGCAAATACTTAGTAATTCAAAACCATGAACAAAGGTAAACCGAGGAGACATGGCTACGCCGAGAGATCGTAAGTTGGTCCAGTACTAACAACACAATGACTCGAAAACCACCCACGCACACCTGCAGTGGCCGAGATGGAACAATAGACATCTGACACTGACTGAGGAAGTTAGGGGACAAAGGACCAGTAGTTAAACGACTGAACAGAGAACGGACTAAGTCCCGAAGCAGATATCATGAAAGAGATGGTGGACTTATGCAACTAAAAATAACAATTCGACAGACGGAATGAAAGCGACTAGCGCGTATAGGTTGTTGCTAATTCTAGGACGCTAGTTGCGACCGGTTTTGGGCGACAAAGGATGACCCAATGACCCAATGACCATTACAACATTTGGAGGTGTGGGCTATTGGATGGAACTTACGAATATAAGGCAGAAGAGAGATTCTGATAGAGGAGGAGGATTCAGATTCAGGCAGAGAGAGATTCTGATAGAGGAGGAAGATTCAGCAAGAGAGATGTAGAGATAGAGACAGATAGAGATTTTAGAGGTAGAGATAGCGAGAATAGGAAGACAGTAGAACACCAGGAGAACCCGTAAGGAGAGCACAAGCAGTCTAATAGAAGAACAGAAAAGAACGAGAAGTAGTGTTAGACTGAAGATGTGCTTCGAGTGATTTGCAGTTTTGTTACTTGAAACTTCGAGCACCGAGCTTTTGTATTAAAGAATGAAGTATTGAAATATTGTGAAGCTGAGAATGCTGCTTAAATACTGCATTTAGAATATGAGAAATATGATATTGTGATATTTTGAGATTATGTGCTACAAAGATGAAAACAACGAAATGTATGCCAAGTGATGTTATCTATTATATGTCTTGATCTTATTTGTCGAACTAAATGACTTCAGTGAAATGTTCATCAGGGTTCATCTATTGTAATGTTGTGAAACCTCAATGTGAGATGTGTTGAATAAAGAACGTCTTCTAAAGTACTAGGATAGTAGTGAACCCTAAGGTATTCAGAGACACCAAGAATTATAGGATTGCAAAATAACAAAATAAAGAACATCATCTGTGTTATAATGGGTCGCTAACCTTGACGCTGGCATATCAGCTATGGGTCGCTGATTGCCTCATAAGACAGGGTCTTCAGCCCCGTTTAGAGCAGAAAGGCAAATACTATTTAGTAACTTCTGATGGCAATCCTTCTTGTGGAGATTTACATTTTTTTTCTTTGTTTTTTTTTTTTGTTTGTTAGAAATTGCTTCTTCTTGTTGATACTATAAGATCAGAATGTTTGATCTAAATAGACAACCTATTTCCTCTACTAAATGCTAGGAAAATAAAAGAAGAACACCCAGGCACTCAACTCCATAGGAACAATATCGAGATACAACAAGACTATAAAGCTAGCAATTTTCCAACATCAACACAGTGCATGTCAAAACAAGAGTAATCCAACAAACTCCCATGGGTATAATACATATATCACACAGACACCATTTTATTGATGGGCAGAATGAAGGGGAAGTTCATGAGGATGAAAACTGATGCCACACGGCAGAAAATAATAACAGTCACACAACTTACAAGCAAGAAAATCTTTGCCATTGGGAAATAAAGCCATGATAATTAAAAATACGAGAGAGGTTACATACTTACAAATTCAAGAAAACAACTTCTGTCGAACATAAACAATTCCACATCCCAAAACATCACAATAGCTTCTAGCAATAAGGATAACAAACCAACTATGCAACTATTTACTACTTGAATGACTGAACTTGTTTGTCCTAACAAGAACAAAACCTGAAAACTCTATATCTTGACAACTCCTCATAGCCTGAAAGCTAACCAATGAAAACACTTCAAAGATCTACGTGACTTTGATCTCAATCCTACTCTGAATAACTGGCTCTAACTCTGGCACTAAATCATGTTCTCTCTATCACGCTGACCTATGGGGCTCTGTTCATCATTCTGTCTTTTTTCTCGCTCTCCCAAAAATCAGTTTTATATCCCTCCTAAACTCTAAAATCAAGTGCATATTACATTTATGTGTTCTTCTCAACTGCACAAGTTCCATTACTGACTCTAACTTTACTCTAGTTTCACCACAGTTTCTCATGTGAGACTGAATTTTCTCTATTGTACTAAATTATCCTAATACTGAGAACTAGAAACTTCTTAGTCATTTCTCATAAGATTTTTACTGCTACGTTCATCTGAGCACAGACACATAGGGAGACTGAATTTTCTCTATTGTACTAAATTATCCTAATACTGAGAACTAGAAACTTAGTCATTTCTCATAAGATTTTTACTGCTACATTCATCTGAGCAGTAGACAGACACATAGGGAGAAAAGTATTGCAAGTATTCATACTTTTCTTGGTTAAGAGCCTGTAAGTATGACTTATCCTGTCATGAGACAGAACTGATGCATGGAAGTGAAGGTAAGTGAGTGCAGAATTCAAATATAAGGAAATATTTGACTTGTTTTAAATATTACCAAAAAATCTGTAAAAAAGAAACTGCACTTGATTTGACAAAAATAATATTTCCGAGAGTAAAAATGCATTTACTTGCCCAGGTTGTCTCATAACTATAGTAAAAATGCATTTACTCGCCCAGGTTGTCTCATAACTATAGTAAAAATGCATTTACTTGCCCAGGTTGTCTCATAACTATAGTAAAAATGCTTTTACTCACCCAGGTTGTCTCATAACTATAGTAAAAATGCATTTACTCACCCAGGTTGTCTCATAACTATAGTAAAAATGCATTTACTCACCCAGGTTGTCTCATAACTATACTCCAAAACACTTAAAAGTATTACAAAATAAAATTAACCCAAATATGAATAAATCTCTAAGTATAAAGCTTCAGGAGATTAACAGTTTATATTTGACACTCAGTCTATTATACCATGTTGTTTGTGAAAAATGTACATTTATTTACAGCTAGAAACCAAGGTAGCATATATACATAGATAATCTTATTGCCGAATTTAACTTTTTCTTCTACAAATATTTGGTATACATATTTTTCAAGCATGACTTCTTTATGGCATATGCTTAAACAGGCTTTGAGTTGAAGATGAGGTTGATCATTGCAACCTTCACAAATAAAAATCTGTTCCTTAACTAGAAATCATGGAGGTCAGATTCTAACCTATTTGTCACTGATTCATGGACACTCATTAACCTCCTCTAGCATGCACAGTTCCCTAGCTTTTTATCATTAAATTCATCTAGCATGCACAGTTCCCTAGCTTTTTATCATTAAACTCCTCTAGCATGCACAGTTCCCTAGCTTTTTATCATTAAACTCCTCTAGCATGCACAGTTCCCTAGCTTTTTATCATTAAACTCCTCTAGCATGCACAGTTCCCTAGCTTTTTATCATTAAACTCCTCTAGCATGCACAGTTCCTCTAGCTTTTTATCATTAAATTCATCTAACATGCACAGTTCCTTAGCTTTTTATCATTAAACTCCTCTAGCATGCACAGTTCCCTAGCTTTTTCTCATGATAAAAACCCTTTTTTTTTTTTTTGGATAAATCAGTTGAACTACATTCATTTGACATTGTTGGCACAGTTGGTTTACAAAATAAATGATTGGCTGATTATGATTGTCAACTTTCTGCACGAATTTAAGGAAAAAAATGATCACAAAGGAAAAAGCAAGCTATCCATGTTTGAGCCACATTTTAGAAATATTATTTGAATGTCTTCCCTTTATTTGAAAAGTCTTTAGAACTTATGCACAAAACAAAATTTATACTGAAAAGTATTTGATGATGATATTATTTTGGCACCCTGAGCTGACTGGAAGAGCCATACCATCATTCTTCTGGCCTTTAAGATTTAATCTACATTAAGAGACACAGCTGATTGTTTTGCTTTCACTCATATCAATGGTTCTAAGGACTGCAAACGCGCCTCAAACAGCCTCTGGCAGTCAAGTCCAGCTCCTGGCCTTCCCGTGGCAGAACTGTTTAAACTGACAGGAGAAGGGGCGATGGCGAATATCTGGCGCCTGAAAACCAGTTACTTAGGGTAGATGAGTGGCACGTTTGGTAGCTCATCTGCTGCTGTTGGCGAGATTTTCATCTGCCGTGCATGGAGCGGTGCTCCTTCCGGCCAATGATGAAATTTGCAAATGAGGTTGCCGCGCAGCATCACTGTGGAAAAGGTGGTAGAAAGGATAAAGCGAAGCAAACAGTCAAATCACGGCACCTCTGGTCTGGAGGTTGGCCACGTCCTGAGTGCAGTCATATTGGGTGAAATGCATGAACCGGCTTGTCCCAGAGGTTAAGACACTGCTGGGGAGACTCTTCAAATGCCGCGCGTGGAGTGAAGCTCCTCCCGGTCAAGGAAGAATGCGGAAAAGAAATAAAGGTTGCTGTGTGGCGCCGATGGGAAAAAGGTGGTGGAAAGTGAAGTTTAACCGGTATGTCCAGTAGTATCGCTATGAGAGCTATACCACGGCACCTCTGCTCTAGAGGCTGGCCACATCCGAAATACATCTGCACTGGTGAAATATGCCTAAACTGGCACACACCAGGGGTGGAACTTGATGGCTAGACATGTCATGCCACCTCCGCTCTAGAGGTCGGTAACGCCTGATATACACCCATACTGGTGAGTTTTGCCTAAACCGGCTCGTACCAGGGGTGAATCTTGAAGGCTATGCATGTCACAGTACCTCTGCCCTAGAGGTCAGTCACGTCCCAAACACACCCATACTGGGATAATATGCCTAAACCGGCTCAACCCAGGGGTAGAAGTCACTAGTGGCGAGAATTCGTCCTCCTGGACAAAAGCTCCATCCTGGTCACAACTAGGAAGGGTAGCGGCCACGACCGCAAAATGCTGAAGTCGGAGACACTGGACCAGGGAAGTCTAGATAGGCAACCACCTCTCACCCAGCGGGGATGATTGCGTATCCTAATCACGCTGAGGTTTTCCGGTGAGAAAGTCCAACCCTGGACTGGATGGACAACCACCTCTCACCCGGCGGTGATACACGGGTATCTCAAAACACGTCGAGGTTTTCCGGTGAGAAAGTCCAACTCTGGCCTGGGTGGGCTACCGCCTCTCACCCAGCGGGGATGCACTGATATCCTAAACACGTCGAGGTCTTCCGGTGAGAAAGTCCAACCCTACACTAAACTGGTGCAATGAAAACCACAGTGTCACGCAATCCCGCTTCCGAGACCCACCAAGAATACAGGCTAAAGCCCTGTGATACTCTGAACCCCTTGTGGTCCTCTCATGGATCTCGTGTGGTCTTTTCGGGGACCACACAGGGGACCACGGGACCTAACGAGGACCACAGGTGTGAATTCAGTAGGATCACAGTGCGGTTTTTGGTGGTAGAAGCGAACGAAGAAGAAGAAGAAGACTCATATCAATGAATCAACTAGCATATCATTGAACCAGCTAGCATGTCAATGAACCAACTAGCATATCAATGAACCAACTAACATATCATTAAAC
>CM019714.1:28238904-28255921 GCA_009760885.1 Achatina immaculata | reverse complement strand
TGCAGTGAAGAAAAGGCTGGATTGTTCAGCAGATTTTGTATACGGAGTGGCGCTGAGATTGAGCAACCAGGTGTACCAGTCCTGTAACTAGAAGAAAAACATAAAGACCTGCAGAAAATCACACAAACTCCACCACATGATGGCTGTCACATCTAAACAGACCTGAACCTCGTCAGAACCGGGTCGAGCTCAAGCAACGACATATATCTATGACCAGTGGGCAGGTAGGATAATTATTTTGCTTGATATTTTTCAGCGGTCATAGTAAACTGAATCATCGGTGTTAACAGTAATCTTGTGCTCCCAGCTTCAGGTAAAGTCTCAGCCTCGCAGTCTGTGGATGCCGAAAGCAAGTATGAAGAACTCATTTTTAACTGGGTTGTTTGGAGATCGTTGAGAATATGGTTCCAATTTAGGTCTCTCGTGTATTCATTTATGTGTCTTCAGAAGCGAATAACCGAAGTGCTCTAAGAAGATGGCTCGAACTTAGTCCTTTGTCTCAATAAGCAGACACAGCAGCTGCTGCATCATTCATACACTGGTAAAAGGTAAAAATTATCTGTTTCCATGCCATTAGGGCATCTTGGGGATACGATATTAGGCCAGCATTTCCACGACCATCGGCACATGAAAGTCTGATGTGGTCGGTATCACGCTTGGCCACATTTACCTTCCCAGACTTCTCTGCGTACCCATTTTTTAGAGGCTGCGTCGACCCCGGGGCCTTTGTGTGGGTGCGTGTGTGTCTGTGTGTGTTTGTGTGTGTCTCTGTGTGTGTCTCTTTGTGTGTGCGTGTGTGTTTGTGTGTGTCTGTGAGTGTCTGCGTGTGTGTCTGTGTGTGTTTGTGTGTGTCTGTGTGTGTGTGTTTGTGTGTGTCTGCGTGTGTTTGTGTGTGTGTTTGTGTTTGTGTGTGTCTGTGTGTGTCTCTTTGTGTGTGCGTGTGAGTCTGTGTGTATGCGTGTGTGTCTGTGTGTGTTTGTGTGTGTCTGTGTGTTTGTGTGTGTCTGTGTGTGTTTGTGTGTGTCTGTGTGTGTTTGTGTGTGTCTGTGTGTGTTTGTGTGTGTCTGTGTGTGTCTCTTTGTGTGTGCGTGTCTGTGTGTGTGTCTGTGTGTGTCTCTTTGTGTGTGCGTGTCTGTGTGTGTGTCTGTGTGTGTCTCTTTGTGTGTGTTTTGTGTCTGTGTGCGTGTGACTCTGTGTGTCTGTGTGTATGCGTGTGTGTCTGTGTACCAAAAACAAAAACAAAAAAATTCAATTCTTGGGACTTGAACCCGGTACCCACCGGATTAGTAAACCGAGCACCTAACCACTCAGCCATCCAGGCTGTCACTGCATCATTCACTCTCATCTTCAGTGAATTTATTCACTTTCATAGTTTTAGTTTCCTTCAATGCCAAGTAGCAAGTACAATGTTCTTGGCTACTCTACACTGTCACGGTCTAATGGTCAAGAGGATATTTTTCACTTTTAGAAATCTTCGTTTGTTTGTCTTCAAAGTTCGAATCTAAAACATTTTAAACCTATGAGTTCTCGCTCGTGGGTGCATTGAAAATGAAAATCCTAAGGGGTTCTGTTACAATACGAGCCATTAAGGGCGTCGTGCTGTCCCACATCCGCGAGTTGTTCATGAGTACAGGCCTTTGGGTCCAACTCTGCGAGTGAAGAACTCGACAACTGAGACAAGGAAAAGTAGATCGTCGATCTCTGGCCACTCCTGGTTCCTAAGTGTTGAGAGAGAGAGAGAGAGAGAGAGAGATTGAATGAATGAAATCTTTATTTTTAAAGGGTAAAGATCGAGAGAGAGAGAGAGACAGACAGAGAGACAAAGACAGAGAGAGACAGAAAGAGAAACAGAGAGACAGAGAGAGACAGAAAAAGAGACAGAGAGAGACAAAGACAAAGAGAGACATAGAGAGACAGAAAGAGAGACAGAGAGAGACAGAAAGAGAGACAGAGAGACGGACAGACAGAGACAGAGAGAGACAGAGAGAGACAGAGGCAGAGAGACAAGAGAGACAGAGAGAGACAGAGAGACAGAGGCAGAGAGACAGAGAGAGGCTTAGAAGGAAGGCGGGAAAAAAATGAGACTAAAAACTATGCTAATTAGTCGGTACATTCAAAACTGATATTAAGATCCTACTTTTCTCGAAAACGAAACAAAAATAGTCCATCATGATAACGAATGACTCCTTATCTGAAACACTTGCAGGTCCCACTACGCTGATATTCGCAAAGCTATCATTACTTAAAAAAAAAAAAAAACGTTTCAAGTGCACATCAAGGTGCGCAAAATGATCTAAAAATAGATGGAAATATCGTTTTATGGATTTTCTGCGTCATTTATTTGAACGAGTGATATTTATTTTTGGTTCTTAATTGGTTAGCAGAATCATGGCGGCGTGCAGATGGCTAGATCACTTTTTTTAAAGAGCCAAAACTGAAGAAGCAAATAGATCTAAAAATTCATACATTTGCGCCTAGCACACCGAGGGCCTTTGCTGATATTTAACTGTGAGCACGCCATAATCATTTCCGCTGCTTCGATTACTGGCTGATGTGAGGAGAATTAGAATGTTTTGTTTCGTGTCTGTTTATTTTGTTTTCGTTCTTTAGAAGAATGTGATTCATATTTTGCACAGATCGAATTGGAGATTTGTATAGGTGTACCAGGTATGCCATTTGTTATATGTCTGTCTGCCTGTTTGCCTGCCTGCTTATCTGTCTGTCTGTCTGCCTGTCTGTCTGCCTGCCTGCCTGTTTGTCTACATGTTTGTATGCCTGCCTGCCTGCCTGTCTGTCTGTCTGCCTGCTTGCCTGTCTGTCTGTCTGTCTGCCTGCTTGCCTGTCTGTCTGTCTGCCTGCCTGCCCGTCTGTCTCTGTCTGTTCGTCTGTCTGCCTGCTTGCCTGTCTGTCTGCCTGCCTGTTTGTCTGCCTGCCCGTCTGTCTCTGTCTGTCTGCTTGCCTGTCTGTCTGCCTGCATGTCTATCTGTCTACCTGCCTGTCTGTCTATCTGTCTGCCTGTCTGTCTGCTTGCCTGCCTGTCTGTCTGTCTGCCTGTCTGTCTACCTGCCTGCCTGCCTGTCTGTCTGCCTGCCCGTCTTTCTCTGTCTGTCTGCCTGCTTGCCTGTCTGTCTGCCTGCATGTCTGCCTGCCTGCCCGTCAGTCTCTGTCTGTCTGTCTACCTGCCCGTCTGTCTCTGTCTGTCTGTCTGTCTGCCTGCTTGCCTGCCTGTCTCTGTCTGCCTGCCTGTCTGTCTGCCTGCCTGTCTGTCTGTCCGTCTGCCTGCTTGCCTGCCTGTCTGTCTGCCCGTCTGTCTCTGTCTGCCTGCCTGTCTGTCTGCCTGCATGTCTGCCTGCCTGTCTGTCTGTCTGCTTGCCTGTCTGCCTGCCCCTCTGTCTCTGTCTGTCTGTCTGCCTGCCCGTCTGTCTCTGTCTGTCTGCCTGCCCGTCTGTCTCTGTCTGCCTGCCCGTCTGTCTCTGTCTGTCTGTCTGTCTGTCTGTCTACCTGCCCGTCTGTCTCTGTCTGTCTGTCTGTCTGCCTGTCTGTCTGTCTGCCTGCCCGTCTGTCTATGTCTGCCTGTCCGTCTGTCTCTGTCTGTCTGTCTGCCTGCCCGTCTGTCTCTGTCTGTCTGTCTGCCTGCTTGTCTGTCTCTGTCTGTCTGTCTATGAAGGTCCTGAGTGCCCAATTTTTCATCCCTTGGAAATAAAGTTGAATGAGACACTCAATCAATCCACTTTGTTAGTTTCTTTATTTCCTTCTTTTCCTCTCTAACTTTGCTTTACTGATCTTTCTGTTTAAGTTCTGGTTACTCTCTTCCAGAAAACTGACAACAAGAGAGTTAATTCCCTTGGCAAAATCTGTAAAGGCTAAGGTAACCCTGTCACGCCTTAGAGCCACATAGGGATATGGTGTTAGTGCCCATATTTTCCTTGACCTGTCAGCACACTAGAGGGTGATATGGTCAGCATCACGCCTGGCCGCCTCTCCTTCCTCAACTCCAGAAGAAGTCGGGTACCTATTTCTAAAGATGGGCGATTGGGGGCATCGAACCCCCCGACCTTTGCCATCAGACACAAGTGCACTAACCACTTCGCCATCCAGACCAAGCAAGTCACTGCATAGCTTCCCGATCACTTCTTCCATGGTAGTCTTGTGTAATGCGTGGTATTTTTCTCCAAGCTGTGGATGGTAATTTTCTCTCGTTTGTGGCTGAGAGGGTTAAAAATTGAGATCTCAGAAAAAAGAACAAACGGATAATTTTTTTTTTTAAAAAGTAAATAAGAAACAGATTCAAAGTCTTCATGCCAGCTACTGTTTCTTGGTAATATGTTTGTTTTTGGTTTTATTTACTAGATTACTTCCTGCTTGCACCGAGGGTTAAGCAAAATAAATGGAACATAGAGGTTTGGCATGACTCGCATAATACAAATAATAATTTGTTGCCAAAATACAGGTGGAAAAAAAAATGAAAAGGATATTGCAGTAGGCTAAAAGCTCCGAAATGTTCGGCGATATCCAGAACGTAGAACCACCCAGGGAGTACTCCAACCGTGGAGTAATCCACGGAATTTCCAGCGAAATTAGACGGTCGCTATTAATATTTTAAAACACGAAGTAATGCGAACTAAATTCCGCACGCTACAGCCAATGAGAAATACTCAGCGCGCGGGGGGACTTGAGTGCGACTTTCGCGCGACCAATCAACACAATTTCCCAGACGTTTATTTTAGACATTCCCCGCGAGGATTCATTTTGTTTTCTTCCCCTCTCTAAAAGGAAAACAGAAAATGTGACCATTGAGTGGGAAAGACTTTAGATGGATCGACTTTAATCTTCGATATCGCCTAAGAGTAGCTGGTGGAAATGTTTGATCGGGCTCTCGTGTCATTTTTGTGTGTGGAGTTGTTCAAATTTGCGCATGAGAGAAAGGAGAGAGACTGCACCTGAGAGAGAGAGAGAGAGAGAGAGAGAGAGAGCGGCAAGTACGAGGGGAATTAATAGACAGAATTTACTTAGAGCGAGAACGGAGCTGAAAAGCTTGCCAGGGTATATTTTATCTTGCCAGTCTCCTCCCCACCCCCTGATCAATAGAACGAACAAGCATAGTTTATTCTCAAAGGGTTAAGAATTAGGCACGCAGGCCCGTCTAACATTCTGCCCTTCATCATACAGCTTTCACTCAGTCACAGTCATTCAGCATTTGTTAATATATAATATAATATATAATAGGGTGGAGCATTGTGGGATAGAATTTTATGAATTAACTTGGCCTTGTTGAAAAGAAATATCTTCTTAAGAGGTAGAATATCAAGATGTTTGTCCTTATTTGTAATATGTGCGCTGTATGTTTGTCATCCATAAGCTTTACTGCTCGTTTTTTTTAGGTGAGTAAAGTCTTTTCATGTTTGACATGGAACAGCCATCCCAGACTGTGGAACAGTAGTCCAAGTGTGTTTGTATCTGTGATATGTAGTATATTTTTCTGGTGTCTATGTCAAGAAAATGTGTAATTTTAGTAAACTGGTAAACTTTTTGTGCAGTGAGTTTGGTTTGATTGTCTACATGATGATTCCAGCTGAGGTGGTGGTCAATCATGAGACCTAGAGTTTTTTATGTTCATTAACATTCTCTATCTGTGAAGTTCCAACATGGAGCTGTAGTGTTGTTGTTGGTGAATTTGTTAATTTCTGTCTTGTTGTAATGAGCATGGATTTTATTTTGTTGGTGTTAATGAGCATTCTGTTGTTGTTACTCCAGTTAATTAGACTGTTTATTTCATTTTGAAGAGTGACTCAAGGTTAATAACGTCATTGTCACTAGTGTAAACTGTTCAGTCATCAGAAAAGAGGTCACAAGATGCACAAAAAGACAAAGAAGTGAAGGAATCATGCCGTCATGATAAACGTCAATACTATGGTAACTTAGCAGAAGCAGCAGAGAAAGCAGCATATGCAAATGACATGAAAACCATATTCAAAATCACAAAGCAGATGACAGGCAACTTCAGCACAAGATGTGAGAGTGTAATAAGGACACATAAGAGACAACTGGTCAGTGGAGAAAGAGAAAAAATTGAAAGATGGAGGGAACACTTTAACACTCTACTAAACAGAACACAAGCAGCACAAACAATAGACATACTTGAAGCAAAAACGGAACAAAATATCAGTACAGGACCGATAACATTAAGTAAAGTAAATGAGGCAATAAAGAAGCTAAAATTAGACAGGGCACCAGGTGAAGATGAAGTGACTGCTGAGATGTTGAAAGCAGAAGAAACAGAAACACCAAAACAACTCTGCCGGATACTACAACAAATTTGGGATCTAGAAAAAAAGCTCCAGAGGAGTGGAAAACTGGCCTTATAGTAAAACTACCAAAGAAGGGTGACCTCAGAGATTGCAGGAACTGGAGAGGCATTACCCTCCACTCACCAGTAAAGTATTTTGCAGAATGGTCATCAACAGAATTGTACCAGCACTTGAGGGAAAACTTCGGAAAGAGCAGGCAGGATTTAGGAACGGAATATCATGCATTCATTCATTCATTCCTTTGCATGTCCCTTGCGGAACTTTGCCTCCCAAACAGCACTCCTGTAGGCCTCTCGGTTGTGAGCAAGATGGCCTGCTGCTGCTGCATCCATTTCCAGATCATCAACGATGTCTTGCAGCCATCTTCGTTTCGGTCTTCCTCTTTTTCTTTTTCCCGTTATGTATCCTTCCAATATGGTCTTCTCTAAATTATCATGACGTTTAATGTGGCCAAAATATTTAAGTTTTCTCTCTTTAATCCTCTTTACTAGCCAGCCTTCTTCAATATTAAGCTCTTGTAGTATAGATATATTTGTTCTTTTTTGTGTCCACGATATTTGGAGAACTCTTCTATAGCATTTACATTCAAAGGCATTTATGTGCTTCTCAGCTGTTTTATTAAGTGTCCAGGTCTCACAGGCATATGTTGCGATGGGAAAGATGCATGCCCTTAAAAATCTTATTTTTGTGGTTCTGTCTGCTCCTCTCCACAGATTCTTTATTTGTTTTACTTTCTGAAGAGCAATAGATGTCCTCCTTTTAATTTCCCGCATTGTATCTCCATTATTAGTTAGTAGTGATCCAAGATATTCAAAACTCTCCACTTCTCCAGTTTTTCCTCACTGATACATATTTCAGTTGCCTTGTTTGTTTTGTCAGTTGTCATCACTTTAGTTTTCTTTGCATTAAGATAGAGGTTCTGCTCTTCGCTGTTCTTGCGGACTGACATAATTAGTTTTTCCATTCCTTCTGTGTTGTGGACAGCAATACTGTGTCATCAGCATATCTAATCTCTGGTATTTCATAACCTCCAACTGTTATGGCATCGTAATATTCTTTGTCTACATCTTCTCTAACATTCCTCATTATATTTTCAGTATACAAGTTAAATAAGTAGGGTGACAATATGCACCCCTGACGGACCCCTTGTTTTATGTCAAACCAAGTTGTTGTTTCACCATTTATTCTTACTGCTGCTTGTTGGTCTAAATACAGCAGTGATGTTAATTGTATCAAATGTGTTGGAAATCCCATTTTTTCCATTATTTCCCAAAGTTTCTGGTGTTGTACACAATCAAATGCCTTTGAGTAGTCTATAAAGGATAAATATAGATTCACATTAAACTCCCTGCATTCTCTATTATTAATCTTAGATTGAATATATCTCTTGATCCTCTTCCTTGCCTGAAGCCGGCTTGGACCATATTGACTTCTTCTTCTATTTTCTTTCGAAGTCTACCCATTATTATTTTTAACAGAATTTTACTGGCATGACTAATCAGGGCAACAGTTCTGTAGTTGGTGCATAATTTCAGGTTACCCTTTTTTGGCAGTGGTATGAATACAGTTCTTTTCCATTCTTTTGGCCAAATACTTGAATGCCATATCTTTTTACATAGTGCATGATAGATTGTTGCACACTCCTTTCCTCCTGCTTTAATAAATTCAGCGGTTATCTCATCACATCCTGGTGATTTACCATTTTTCAGACTCTTTATTGCCCATAAAACTTCTTCCATTGTCGGCTCGGGTTCTTTCTCCTCCAATAATAATTCACACTGTTGATTTCTGCTTCCACAGTCGGTTGTTTCATACATTCTTTTACAATAATCCTTCCATCTTTCCAGAATTTCCTCTGTCTCTGTCAGGGTATTCCCAATCTCATCACAAATTACATTTAGCTTAGGTGTGACATTTCTCGTCAATGTCTTCATTTCTTTAAACATTTCACTATCTCTTCCACACCTCTGATGTTCTTCTATTCTTTCACAACAATCTTGTATGTATTGTTTTTTGTCTTTTCTTATGTTTCTTCATACTTCTTTTGTTAAAGTTTTATATTTATCTTTGTTGTTGTTTGTCACTCTCCATTGCGTCTTCATTTCTCTACATTGTTTTATCAGTTCTAGTGTACCTGCTGTGATCCATCTATTCTTTTGTGTTTTCTTTACTGGAACCATGTCTTTAGCTGTTGTTACTAAGATATCTTTGGCCTGCGTAGCCAATTCATCTGGTGTCATCTCTTCCTGTACAGCCATCAGGATTTCGAAACGGTTCTTCACTTCTATACCGTATTGTTCTGGTATATTTGTAAGGTCAAAGCGGAGTGGTCTTGATCCCATAACTAACTTTTTTATCTTTATCTTCATGTCTGCTATTAATAACTCATGGTCCGTGTCACAATAAGCACTTGGTAAAGTTTTTGCTGATGTTATGCTTGACCTCCACCTTCTCTGCACTAAAATGTAATCTATTTGATTCCTGGTTTTCCCATCAGGTGATGTCCATGTGTAAAGTCTTCTTGGATGTTGTTTAAAAAGTGTGTTACGATCATTAGCTCATTTTCCATACAAAACGCCATTAGATTGTCACCTGCCTCATTTCTGTGTCCTATGCTAAATTTCCCTACAACTTGTCCTTCATCTTCTGCTCTTTCTGTACCAATTTTTGCATTAAAATCACCCATTATAAATACAATATCATTTTTCCGTACCTGGTCCATTGTCGTCTGCAGTGTGTTATAAAAATGTTCTACTTCATCTTCTTCTGCTGCTGATGTAGGTGCATATACCTGGATGACTGTTACATTTCTAGGAATGCCCTTAAGTCTGATTGTTAGGATTCTATCACTTACTGGATTGTAGCCTAGTAATGCTTTTGATGTTGATTTGTCCAAATAAAAAGCCACTCCATTCTTTCCTCCTACTTGTCCGCCAGAATATATAAATATATTATCATTCTCGCTCTTAAAGTGTCCTGATCCTTTCCATCGATGTTCGCAAATTCCCAAAAATGTGTATCCGCGTTCTTTTCATCTCGTCACTTATTACTTGATATTTTCCCTCATACATACTTCTTACATTCCATGTTCCTACTCTTATTTTTCTTTTTAGTTTGATACAGGGGTTTTCCTTGGTAACACCGTCAGGATTTTGTCCGTCATCACAATTACTAGTACCGACCTCTGCCTCACACTCTTCCCCAGTGTTAAAATTAGATCTATCTGGCCTGGGGGACTCACCACCAGATCTTTTTCCTATTTGACTTTCCATGATTGCTGCTTGGGTTTCTTGGTATGTTTCCAGAAGGTAGTTTACCATTGCTTTCCTTCCGGGCAGTGACTGTACTAGTCAGTGATCGTAGCCATTGTCCCTACATTGAGATCATCTGCCTACCATCATAGAATGGTGACCATAACCAACATTATCTGTCAGCTGCTCTCCCATTCCATCCACCACCTGCTCCCATGGCTTCACGTCACCCTGATCGGGGGGCTATACGGGTACTCCACCTTGCCCAAGGGTGTCCCGTAGACTAACGGAGGTAAGGAGGCGTCTTACTTCTCCTTTGATAGGGGATACCCCTACCCCGCTAACCGCAATATCATGCATAGATAACATATTTGTACTTAGAACAGGCAAATGAGTGGCATAGCACAACATATGCATTGTTTATAGATTTTGAGAAAGACTTTGACAGTGTCAATAGGGATTCACTGTGGAAAATCCTAAGATGGCATGGCCTCCCCCATAAGATAGTGAATGTAATCAAAGTGTTTGATAAGAGGGTTTTCAGTGCAAAGTGATATGTGGAAACATACTTCCAGCAGCTTTAGGGTACAGACAGGAGTGAAGCAGGGATGTGTACTATCACCAGCATTATTTATCTTGGCAGTAGACTGGTTAATGAAGGAGGCAACATCAGACAAACGCAGAGGATTACAATGGACCCTTGACACAGTGCTGGAGGACCTTGACTTTGCGGACGACATTTGTCTATTATCAAGCAGTCACAAAGATATGCAAGATAAAATTAACAAGCTAATTCAGAATGCAAACAACATAGGACTAAAGATCAACGTAGGAAAGACAAAGTTAATGAAGCAAAATGTGAACAACAGAAATCTACTCAGAGTAGATAGCAAGTTAGTGGAGGAGGTCAATGAATTTGTATACCTTGACAGTAAAGTAGTAGAAAATGGAGACAGCACAGAGGGGACATCAACAGCAGACTTACTAGAGGAAACCAGGCTTTTGCAGTGCTGCAGACTATATGGAAATAAAAAAAAACTAAGCATGAAGACGAAAATCAGGATATTTAAGAGTAATGTTCTAAGCGTACTACTCTATGGTAGTGAATGCTGGAAAATCACCAAAACCATAGAAAACAAGTTGAATTCTTTCCAGACTAAACGTTTACGAAGAATTAAAAAAAATATTTTGGCCAAACACCATAAGAAATAACAATTATTGAGGAAAGACGCTGGCGATGGTTGGGACATGTTCTTCGAATGAATGACAACTCACTACCAAAAATAGCACTAAGATGGACAACACAGGGGAACAGAAGTAAGGGTAGACCAAAAGAGACATGGAGAAGAACAACAGAAAGGATGCTGAGCAATAGAGGGCAAGAGCAGAAAAAAAAGACAAAAGACAGGCATTTGTGGAAAACCATTGCGGAAGCCCCATGTGCCCTGGGCACTTAAGGTTCAGAGAGAGAGAGAGAGAGAGAGAGAGAGATTATATATAGACGGAGGAGGATGCCTGCCCCGGGGTGGGGGTGGGAGAGAAGGGGGTATCTATTCAGTGGTCACTGTACATAGTTCGATAATTGCGTTTGCGAATGAAGGTAGGCAAGTGTGAGAGAGAAAAACTAGGAGACACAAAAATTATGAAACGGTCGTTAACTTGTTTCGAATTACGAATATTCGAACTGCGTAGACTGGGGTGCACGACAAGTACTGAACTAAGTGTCATGAATTTTCCTCTGTTTACGATGTATTGAATGGGTGGTCTCGTTGTATCGTTGAAACTGTTTATTACTGATATGTCAAATGTAACGTTTTTTTTTTAGATGATTGAAATGTTGTCAGTAAACTCATGCATCATTTGCTAACGTCATGTCTCGGAATCCACTATTTCAGCTAGTACAAGAGTCCCAGCTAGTATAAGAGTCCCAGCTAGTACAAGAGTTCCAGCTAGTATAAAAGACCCAACTAATACAAGAGTCCCAGCTAGTATAAGAGTCCCAGCTAGTACAAGAGTCCCAGCTAGTATAAGAGTCCCAACTAATACAAGAGTTCCAGCTAGTATAAGAGTTCCAGCTAGTATAAGAGACCCAACTAATACAAGAGTTCCAGCTAGTATAAGAGACCCAACTAATACAAGAGTTCCAGCTAGTATAAGAGACCCAACTAATACAAGAGTTCCAGCTAGTATAAGAGACCCAACTAATATAAGAGTTCCAGCTAGTATAAGAGGCCCAACTAATACAAGAGTTCCAGCTAGTATAAAAGACCCAACTAATACAAGAGTTCCAGCTAGTATAAAAGACCCAACTAATACAAGAGTTCCAGCTAGTATAAAAGACCCAACTAATACAAGAGTTCCAGCTAGTATAAAAGACCCAACTAGTACAAGAGTTCCAGCTAGTATAAAAGACCCAACTAATACAAGAGTTCTAGTATAAAAGACCCAACTAGTACAAGAGTTCCAGCTAGTATAAAAGACCTAACTAATATAAGAGTCCCAATTAGTACAAGAGTCCCAGCTAGTACAAGAGTTCCTGCTAGTACAAGAGTCTCAGCTAGTGCAAGAGACCCAGCTAGTATAAGAGTCTCAGCTAGTGCAAGAGACCCAGCTAGTATAAGAGTCTCAGCTAGTGCAAGAGACCCAGCTAGTATAAGAGTCTCAGCTAGTGCAAGAGATCCAGCTAGTATAAGAGTCTCAGCTAGTGCAAGAGACCCAGCTAGTGCAAGAGTCTCAGCTAGTGCAAGAGACCCAGCTAGTGCAAGAGTCTCAGCTAGTGCAAGAGACCCAGCTAGTACAAGAGTCTCAGCTAGTGCAAGAGACCCAGCTAGTATAAGAGTCTCAGCTAGGGCAAAAGACCCAGCTAGTGCAAGAGACCCAGCTAGTACAAGAGTCTCAGCTAGTGCAAGAGACCCAGCTAGTGCAAGAGACCCAGCTAGTACAAGAGTCTCAGCTAGTGCAAGAGACTCAGCTAGTACAAGAGTCTCAGCTAGTGCAAGAGACCCAGCTAGTGCAAAAGACCCAGCTAGTACAAGAGTCTCAGCTAGTACAAGAGTCTCAGCTAGTGCAAGAGACCCAGCTAGTGCAAAAGACCCAGCTAGTACAAGAGTCTCAGCTAGTACAAGAGTCTCAGCTAGTATAGAGTCTCAGCTAGTATAAGAGTCTCAGCTAGTATAAGAGTCTCAGCTAGTATAAGAGACCCAGCTAGTGTAAGAGTCTCAGCTAGTGCAAGAGACCCAGCTGGTATAAGAGTCCCAGCTGGTACAAAAGTCTCAGCTAGTGCAAGAGACCCAGCTGGTATAAGAGTCTCAGCTAGTATAAGAGTCTCAGCTAGTATAAGAGTCTCAGCTAGTATAAGAGTCTCAGCTAGTATAAGAGACCCAGCTAGTGTAAGAGTCTCAGCTAGTGCAAGAGACCCAGCTGGTATAAGAGTCCCAGCTGGTACAAAAGTCTCAGCTAGTATAAGAGACCCAGCTAGTACAAGAATTTCAGCTAGTACAAGAGTCTCAGCCAGTGCAAGAGACCTAGCTAGCGCAATAGACCCAGCTAGTGCAAGAGACCCAGCTAGTATAAGAGTTCCAGCTAGTGCAAGAGATCCAGCTAGTATAAGAGTCCCAGCTAGTACAAGTGCCGCAGTTAGTACAAAAGGTCCCAGCTATTTCGAAAATATTACTTAGGGCGCCGGCTAATACGAAGGTCAAGTTGGTCATAAGGTCTCCAACTACTATAAGGTCTCCAACTACTATAAGGTCTCCAACTACTATAAGGGCTCCAATTAGTAAAAAGGACTCCATCTAGTATAAGGGATCCAAATAATATAATGGCTCCAGTTAGTATAAAGACTCCAAGTAGTATAAAGAGTCCAACTAGTATAAGGGCTACAAATAGTATAGAGTCCAAGGGCTTCGTGTAGTATAAAGGGTGCAAGTAGTATAAAGGATCCGCCTAGTATAAAGGTTATTACTAGTATAAGGGTTCCAAATGATATAATGGGTCAACTATAAACTAGTATAAGGGCTTCCGCTAGCATAAGGACTCCAACTAGTTTAAGGTGTCCAACTAGTATAAGGGCTCTAATTAGTACAAGGGCTTCAACTAGCATAAGAGGTTCAGTTAGCACTATGGCTCCAGATTGTATAAGAGTAGCACTATGGCTCCAGATAGTATAAGAGTAGCACTATGGCCCCAGATTGTATAAAAGTAGCACTATGGCTCCGGCTAGTATAAGGAGTCCAATTAGCACAAGGGCTCAGACCAGTATAAGAAGTACAATTAAGCACTATGCCTCCAACTAGTATAAAAGGTCCAAGTCTCCAGCTAGTATAAGAGACCCAGTTAGCGCTATGGCTAGAACTAGTATAAGAGGTCCAATTAGCACTAGGGCTAAAACTAGTATAAGAGGTTCAATTAGGACTAAGGCTCAAACTAGTATAAGAGATCCAATTAGCACTATGGCTGCACCTAGCATAAGAGATCAAATTAGCACTATGGCTCCAACTAGTATAAGAGGTCCAAGGCTCCAACTGGTATAAGAGATCCATTTAGCACTAGGGCTAAAACTAGTATAAGAGGTCCTGTTAGCAATGGGCTCAAACTAGTATAAGAGGTCCAATTAGCACTAGGGCTCAAACTAGTATAAGAGGTCCAATTGGCACTAGGGCTGCAACTAGTATAAGAGATCCAATTATCACTATAGCTCCAACTAGTATAAGAGGTCCAAGGCTCCAACTAGTATAAGAGATCCAACTATCACTATGGCTCAAACTAGTATAACAGGTCCAATTATCAATAGGGCTCAAACTAATATAAGGGGTCCAGTTAGCACTATGGCTCCAACTAGTATAAGAGGTCCAGTTAGCAATATGGCTCAAACTGGTATAAGAGGTCCATTTAGCACTAGGGCTTCAACTACTCCAAGGTCTCCAATCAGCAAAAGAGCTTAGACAACGTATAAAGGGAATTCAACAAAGTATCCAACAGGTATAAAGAGTCCACTTTAGCACAAGTCACCACTCAGCTGTGCTAGAATTGCTTTATTACAAGAAACTCGATAGTGCAGATGACATTTATTCATTAGGCACAGTGCCGGTAAGAGTTGGCGATCACGCTTCTCTGTTTTGTCCGGTCTATGATATCTCTTTCAAGATTTGTTGCCTTTTTTTTTGTCCTATTCTACTTGGCATATAGTTTTCCAGGAAAAACAGTTCCAGAGCATTCACCTTTTTCAGGTCGCTGGTCTTTAGTATAAAATATCATCAGTTTTTGAGGACATTACATTTTAGTAAAATGTCATCCAATGTCATCCAGTTTTTTTAGGACAAACTAATTTACTGTTTTAGTAAGATATCATCCAGATTTTTTAGGACATAACCTTTTAGTAAAATATCATTATTATTTTTAGATCACTACTTTTTAATAAAATATCCAGTTTTTTTGGGACATTACATTTTAGTAAAATATGATCCAGTTTTTTTAGGACATTACCTTTTAGTAAAATATCATTCTTTTTTTAGATCACTACTTTTTAATAAAATATCCAGTTTATTACCTTTTAATAAAATATCATCCAGTTTTTTAAGGATATTACCTTTTAATAAAATATCATCCAGTTTTTAGGACATTACCTTTTAGTGAAATATCATCCAGTTTTTGGGACATTACTTTTTAGTAAAATATCATAGATTTTGAGGAGATTACCTTTTGGTAAAATATCATTCACTTTGTATAAGCCACTACTTTTTAAGTCATATATCCAATTTTTAGGACATTACTTTGCAAAATGTCCAGTTTTAGGACATTACTTTTTAAGCAACATATCCGGTTTTTGATAACAATACTTTTTAGTAAAATATTATCCATTTTTAGGACATTATTATTATTTATTTATTGGTTAAAATATCATCTAGATTTTGAGAATACTACTATTTAGTCAAATATCATGTAGCTTTTTTTTTTTAAACACACTAATTTTTAAGAAAAATATCCATTTTTTAAAATATTCAGTTTTTGAGAGCACCTATTTTAGGAGCACATCCATTTTTTTCTAAAAGATTTTTTTAAAGGAATATCCAGTTTCCAAGGATACTGACTTAATATAATCCAGTGTATCAGTTTCTTACTTTCTTGTATCCTCTGTTCTTCAGCATTGTTAAGTTTCCCTTTTCTCCAACTTCTCAGCTGTCCTTAAAAATAAAGGTAGTCCTGTCATATCATGGAGGGAGATGGTGATAGTGCCCTTATTTTCCCTTGATCTGTCCACACATTGTGGGATGACGTGAGCATCTCCCCTGGTCGCCTTTCCTTTCTCCAGCTCCAGAAGAAGACAGATACCCATTTCCACGGCTGGGTTACTGGGTCGCCTGCAGCCGAATTCGAACCACCGACCACGGGAGAGGGGGTCCACTAGCCACGTCGCCATCAGCACTTTTAGCGATTGCACGCTCCTGCCACTGGCCGCTCTCTCCTCTTTGTTGCAGTTTATTCCCAATCGTTGCAGCAACGGCCATGGTTAGAGTGCTCTTGCGAGTTGTCATGCAAGCCAGTCACAAAATAGCACCCTCCCCTCCACTCCCAGGACAGCCACAAGTACCCGGACAGGGCAGGTTATTATGTGCGGCACGCAAACCTCGTGTAATTAAAACCCCCTGTCTTTCTAAAATAACTCGGAGACTCCATGTTGGAAGTTTCATCTTGCAAGTGGAATCGTGTATAAGTTATTTCCCCTTTTGTGTCTTGAACCGTTCTTGGAAAATGAGAACTAGGAAGTCTTGTGAGCATGTAGTATGTATTACAGAGAATGTGTAACAGTATTTCTCCCACTAATCTCCGGGTTTCTTAACATGCTCCTCTGCATTATAATGAACTGTAAAGATATATATTGCCGTATTTTAAAAACAAAATCATGATATATAGTCATGTGTACTCTTAGTGGAGCATTAGATATCAACAAAGGTTCCCCTTTTATCCTGAGCAAGCCAGGATACCTCAAACCACGTCTTTCTCGCTTCTTTTAGTTCTTCCTATATTGTGCTTCTGTCCCCATGTTCCTAATGGAACTCTTTCTTTTTCCTCGAGGTGTCCAAGTCAAGAAGGTATGGGGGGGGGGGGTGTATTTGGCAACACAAAATAATGTTACTGTAACAAATAAGAGCTCACGTAACGAATTTACTGTGACAAATCAGTCTCAGGTAGCCCACTCGCTGGTTGTAGCAGCTTTGGTATAGTCACGGGTGTTGGGTGTCTTCCTGCTCGGCCAAGGCTCAGATCATCTAAGCAAGGTCGCCGACCAACCTGGCTCATAGTTACACGCAATAGTATCCGTAGTTGGTGTTAAGAGCCTCCCCCCCCCCACCAACCACATGGAGGGGTATGGTGTAATTGTAAACAAAGAAGAGGACTTGCCTTGACCAGTCGAAGACCACAAAGTAACCAAAAGAAAAACAAGAAAGAACCAATATT